>JANVCQ010000005.1:33463545-33478439 GCA_025531925.1 Erythroxylum plowmanianum | reverse complement strand
ATGCTTAATAAGAGTTTTTGGAGATAATCCTAAGGATAATACGCTCAAGTTGTATGATATCCGATTAAGAGTTGGGTCCCGATAATGACGCCCAATATGTGTGGTATCAAAGCAAGAAGATGAATCGATGATGTTCCAGGAATTTCCATAGGAGTAAGCACGTTCATAATCCGAAGTTGGGCTCCGAAAACGGCGCCCAACACTTATTCTCTTGGGCCTAATTTGTTAGGCATTATATAAATATATGTGGATCTATTTATTGAGCTAGATTGAAATAAGTTGTCAGGCTTTTATTATATGAGATAATATGGGCCGAAACTTATTGGGCTTCAATAATTCTAATGGGTTTAGGATTATGATGTTCTTATTCCTAATAGGAATAAGAATTAGGGTTTCTCTATAAATAGAGAAACTTATGTCTCATTAGGGGTGAGACGAAAATCCTAGCCACCTTCGTTCTTTTTCTGAGAGAAAAATTGTGCGACGTTCAAAAGAGTTTTAGAACGTGCTAGCACATATTAGTCGCTGCCTGGATCATTCATCCTCGTGTGGATACCGGTAGAGGACGTTTGCGCACTGCATCATCTACAAATTTGAAAAAAAAAACAAGTACCAATCCGCGTCAAGAGGTAATTTCGTACGTGTTATAATTTTCGATTATACTTTTTGCTGTATATTATGGTTCATTCCGCTGCGTATTGTGAATACTAGGGCCATAGGCGATCCAACATCATCAACAGTCCAAACATGTACTTAAGAAGTTTCACTTGATCAGGGAGATAGTGGAGTGGAAAGACAAAACATTGGAACGAGTTCCCACTAAAGAGAATCTAACAGATCCTCTTACTAAGCCATTGTCTCAAAAGAGACATGATCGTCATATCAATAGATATGGTATTAGATTCATAGGGGATTGACATTAATGCAAGTGGGAGATTATTAGTTTATTGCCTTGCAGCCAATCAATTGGATGCAAGTTAATGTATGACATTATTTTTTAATTAATGAAAAGGCTTTATTTATCTTTATGTATTAATTTAATTAATATTTTATGTTTTACTAGTAAAGATAAAATCCTTGGAATAATTAATGTGTAATTGAAATTATGATGAAATCATAATTATGAGATTCAATTTACACTTATGCGTTATTCCCAAATGTTCCTAGTTGTAGTTTTATCAAGATTGAATATTGTTGAAACGATAAAACTAGCACACATTATGTTTTTTTCTTATGAAGAAAGTAATTAATCTCATAAATTAAAGTATAGAGATACTTAAACTAATGTGTGGGTGATTATTAGAGAATAAGTCACTGAACTAACCTGATTATAAGAATTTCAAATAGAATATTACTTATGTGTCTATTGATTATCTCATAATGATAATTGTATAATTGATCCTCAGATTTGAGATTATCAAGGTATCTAGTGTGGGAAATATTGTGTTTTGATGCTACTTATGAATCATCATAGGATAATTCAATTGGTAGTAATTAGATACAGTACGAACCATAACTTATTGCCTTAGCCTATTTTATATGGCCTGAGAGTTGTTTCCCACTATAAGAAATAAATATCTAACATATAGACAAAATTTTAATTATCTAATATATAGATAAAGTTTAGGATCTTTTAATATATACATTATTGACTAAATGAAATTATCACTTACTTGGATTTGATTGTATTATAGGGGATTTAAAAGGACTTCTCGAAGAAACTTGTTTCTTTCTTACAAAATTATATCTTTTATATATTGTGTATTTTAGAATATTAACATCAACATTATCAACTCATCATTATCTATTGTTTATTGATAAAGACAATAACTTCACCTTAATAGATAATTACTATGAAAGGTCACACACATTAAACTCATTAAGTATATATGCTTTTCTTTATTATCATCTTGCACTCACATATGATTGATTTAATTAATAAGATATCTACACGGTCTCATACTTGTCCTATAACCCGTGTGACCACCATACAAGAAGAGCTCACACTCTTATATCTATTAGGAATATATGGCATCTCGATTAATGAATTGATCCATTTTGTATGCTATATCCTAGGTCAAATTTTGTACTTCAATCTCTTTTGGTTTCATTTATTTTATCATATCACAAATGTATTAAATTCTTTTACTCAAAGTCGATGGCCACCTTTGAATACCAAATCTTTTAATGCGATTTAATAATTGAAAAATGACCTTTCTCTATTTCTAATTCCCTCATTGTGTTTCTAGAATTGTCCCATAAGATCATATCAAACATAATCTTTTAGTGATATTCTAAAGTAGCAACCTTAAATTTAATTATTAAGAAGTAGATACAAGTCACAAGGGTATGTTAAGAGATTCACTAACCTCTAGAATCTCACTCAATATAAGTTGAGATCTTTGGACTGACATTAATCCTTGTTATGGTCGTTTCTACAGACATGGTAAGAGTCATGTGCTATGGTATTATCTCCTATTAGTTAGGAGTGTATGTCTTTTATAAATGCAATATTGTACAAATGTTAGTTCAAGTATACTCAATGTTTAACCTGAGTTCACTTATCTACTCTTAATTTTATCTTTCAAAACTCTCATCTGATAACTTGAAATAGATATGGTGACCATATGATCATTCTAAATCAATTTCCTTTTAACTTATCATCTAAGCTAGCATTTAGGGTTTACGTTTCTTACTTTAACTCTCTATTATCACCTTAATAATAAACTTAAACCTACCAGATCTCTAGCTATCACAAATTCTAGTCTATTGCTTGTGTGAGAAGGCCAATCTTTTACCTATTTGATGTACTCTATGATTTATATGAAAATACACACTAAGTCATATATTTTAGAACGGAGTGTTACACAATGTTCATTACTTAATAAACAATGTCAACTCATATTTGTATTAAAACATGAAAATATATTGAATGAACATACAAAAAGCAATGTTAATCAATTACATTTTAATATCTACGTAATCCTAATGACTTCACATGCCCAATGTATGTATCTCAGGATATTGGTTTTATCAATGGGTTTGCCACTATGTCTCGTGTAGATATATACTTCATGTTCACTTTGTTCATGCAACTATATCTTTCATATAATTATATTTGGACCAGGATATCGGTAATAGCATAATATGTCATAGGCACAAGTAATATGATAACACAGATCAAAATGATACTGCATATCCTTAATTGCATATCCATAATTCATATCGATATCCATAACTCATATTGATATTGATAATAAATCCTAAATTCAATTAAAATATCATTTTAATTTTTTATCAAGATAAAATTCATGGTTAAGATAAATACGAAATAAGGCTATAATAATACTACAAGAAATAATATCTAACATGTAGATGAATTCTTAATTATCTAAAAAATAGATAAAGTTTAGGATCTTTCAAACATATGCATCATTAACCAATTAAAATCACCACTTAATTGGATTTGATTATATTCCACAGGTTAACAGACTTGTCGAAGAAACCTGTTTCCTTTTTGTGAAATTATCTCTTTTATATATTTGTGTATTTAAGAAGATTAACATCAACCTTATTAATTGATCGTTTTCTAAATGATAGTAACTGTATTTTAACAATTAATTATAATAAAAGGTCACACCTGTTAAACCTATCAGGTGTATCCTTTTTTATTATCACCTATAATTAAGGGTTTCTGCACGTGTCTAGTGCTAGAAAGAATTTTGCAATTCATGATTATACATTAACCAATTTTGTTGATCAAAGTAATTACAACATATAGTTTGATGCTACTAACATAAATGTTATTATTTGTAAAATAGTTAAACATTAAACAAAAAAGATATAAACATGATGAGAAACTTTAGAAAAAGGTATATTGAAAATTTGTTAATGAAACTATGAACTTGTTTAGTATAGAAGTTACAAAATGTTGAAAACTAATAGGTATAGATTTTGGGACTAAAAAGATTTTTTTGGGTCTAAGTCTAGATTTAAGGATCTAGTACTTAGCTATTCCTTTGTTCTCTAAAAACTTTTATCAAAGATCTATAAAATTTAGCACCATAATACTTTCTAGCATAGGATTTTCAACGATTGAATTAGCTAGATAAAAAATAAAATATTTTAGATGGATAATGATGTAGGTAAGAAGTGACCTTATTTTTAAGAATATTACCAATTTTTAAGTAACTTGTGAGTATATGAGATTATGACACTTGTTTCAAAAATTGTGTGATGCTTGAACTTTTTTTGGCTTAGTATGCTTTTTTGTTAAGATTGAACCTTAAATATATATATATATATATATATATATATATATCATTTTCCTATTGATTTTTGGTCTCAAGTTACTTTGAGGTCAAAAACTATCTATTTTGAATTTTGTCAGCAGGCTTAAACTCTGGGAATAGGGATTGGTTTTGCCTTTTAAACTTTAGTCCTTTATGCCTATAAGGTTTGTAGTTTTACGAAGGCTTGTTATAGGAGTTGCTTTGCCTCTTGATTTTTAACCTTATGCTTAGAAGGTCTCTTATATAATATAAAGACATGTTTTATAAATGATTCCCTCAACCTATGAATCTATGATAGTAATAAGTTTATCAGCTAACAAAGATTTGTTACCTTGCAGTAAATGCATTTTCTTAGGTTTTAAGGAATTTTCCTTAATAGATAAGTCTTTTGGGTTATCTTTTTGTTTTAGCTTGCAACTCAGATGACAAATTATGTGTTAGATTTAACATCTACGCTAAAGTGGAATAACTTAAGGTGGCCAAATGACTAAAATTTTGGCATTCAACCAATTTTATCCTACACTGGTAAAGGAAGTATTAAGGTGTGCATACCTTCCTTATAATTAAACCCATAATTTTTCTCCATTACTGTTTTACTTTCTCTACTTTATTTTAAACTGAACTTTTATGACCCAATTAAATGAACTCCATATTAGTCGATGAAAACCTACCATCTTTTTTTTGGAAAGGCCTAGTTTCTTTTCTTTATGATGTCTATTAGTGGCTCATTAAAGTTATGATAATAGGTCGAAGGGTAGGTCTAGTGATGAACTTGATTTAGAAGTTCAGGCCTATCGAGAAGCCTAATACCAGTGGTGAATGCCCAACTGCTCTTAACTTTGTCCCGTGCTTTGTGGAAATTTTAAGGCAATTATAATATGTGATTAGATTAGGATAGATCTATATATAATTAAGTGTATATATTATAGCTGGTAATAATGATAACAACCATTAGCACCAGCTAGTATTAGCATTTTCATCTAGTACTGGTTGGTATTCAAATACGCTAAGGAGTCAATTATTTATGATATTGGGTTGGTTAATGAAGGTAGATCAGTTCATCGATGCTAGGCTTTTGGTGGACGAGTTTGGTGTGGGAGTGAGAGTGTGTGAGGGTGCTGACACAGTGCTTGACTCTGTTGAGTTGGCGAGGATGATTACTAAGTCACTGAGTGATGACGTTGTGTAAGAGTGAGTGAGGGCTAAAGAGTTGAAGGATAAGGCATTGGAAGCTGTAAAAAATGGTGGGAGCTCATATACTGATTTGGATAGGATTGTTGAAGAGTTCTTCAATTTACTAAGAAGCTCATAGAACTACTTGGGCCTAACTTAACAATATTCTTATCCAAGCTAAGAAGTAGGGATCAGTTTGATGTTCTTTCCTCTCCTTTTAATTGTAAAATGACATCGTTTATAATTTTATGTTTAAGAAACAATCATCATTCTAGGTAATTTTTTTTTTAAAATGTCATTCTGAAAATTTTCTTTAGAGTAATATTATTTTCACAATATTATTTATCTGTGAAATATGTGAAAATAATATTAATAAAAATAAATAAATTGTTGTTAGTTTAAATTTTTATTAATATAATTATTGGAGACAAGTTGATGTAAAATCATAAATTTTACAGTACAATACATTAAATGACTATTTTGTAATTTAAAAACAATAGAGAATATTCTATAAATTAAAAAAAATCCGAAACGAAATCCGATATTGATCAGTACTAGTACAATACCATATCAAAATCAAATCTAGTATAGGTATGGGTATGGGTACAATATCAATAAAATTGATGCTTATATCTTATGGTGTTGTATGTTTTTTTCCTTATGACCATATATGATTATTCTTGTGCAGTATGGATTTATTTATTGGCTAAAAAGTGAAGTTGGACAAATTTTAAAGAATTTTTATGATATGGCCTAACAATAATTTAATAGATATGTAAAAGTTATTAGGAGTGATAATCGGACTAAATTTACCTATCTGAAATAATATTTTTTTGAACATGGTATCTTGCATCTATCCTCTTGTATTAAAGTGCCCTAATAGAATAGGCGTGTAGAGTGAAAGCATTTTCATATTCTTAGTATGGCATATGTCTTTATATTTTAGGCTCATCTTCCTATATATTTTTGGGGCACATTTGTTTTAACATAGGACATTTGATTAATCAGATCCCTTCTATTACTTTAGGTGGAAAGACACCTTATGAGATGTTATTTGGTCAAATGTCTTCCTATGATCATTGCGGATTTTTGAGTGTTTAGGTTATGTTCATAATTAATTATGAAACAAAGACAAATTTGCTAGCCGTAGTAAGAACTGCATATATGTAGGACATCCTTATTGGAAAAGGGATGGAGCTTATAGGGTATTAAGAGTGGTCAATATTTCATCTCCCAAGATGTGCTTTTTATGGAGTAAGAATTCTCTTATAAATAGGTTGCTCCTTGCGACACTTTAAATAAACTCACAACTTTTGGGTAGTACTCCCATTGGGAGTACATATAATGAAATATTTGGTGATGATCTAGTCTACAATGCTGAGAGAATTAAACTGACAGAAGATGGTATAGGTGCTTCTCATAAGGGGAAACATATACGCAATGCTAGTAAGCACACTACTATAACATTGTATATAAGTCAAACAACAGGGATAATGACATTGATGTAGGTGTAGAGCAGAGGGACATCACTACTGAGGAGACAAATTTAGGTTATGATCTCCAAAATCATCAGCCACCATCATATTTAAAGAAATATCTCATCCATACTGTGAGGTGCTTAGTCCTCTCTACTGGTTCATCCATCTAATTAAATTCCTTAAGTACACTTTATCCTGTAGCACACACTATGTGAATTACGATAATTTTCTCTGCAACAATTTTTTTAGATGTTGTTATTGTAGGAAATGAGTCAACATACATTTTTGAACGATTAAAATAAGCATATCAGCATGACACATTTAACAAGAAATTCAAACCATAGAGAATAATGGCATGTGGAATTTAGAAGACCTTTCTCAAAATAAGCATATCAGCATGACACATTTAACAAGAAATTCAAACCATAGAGAATAATGACATTTGGGCTTTAGAAGACCTTTCTCCTTGAAAGAAAGTTATTAGACATAAATGGGCATATAAGATTAAGTATATCTCTTATAGGATAGTAGAGAGATATAAAGCTTGTTTGATTATTTTAGGAAAATCTTAAGTTAAAGGATTAAATTATAATAAGACTTTTCCACCTGTCACTGAGATGGTCATTGTCATCATAATTTTAGACATTGTAGTTACTAAAAATTAAGAATTACATCATATGGGTGTTAATAATGCCTTCCACCGTAATGATCTTACTAAGGGGCCATATATGAAATTGTCACCGAAGTTCTCAACCCAATCTTCTAGTAAGGTTTGTCAGCACTTTATGGTTTGAAACATGCTCCTTAATACTGGTTTGCATAATTTGTCACAAAATTAAAGAATTAGGGTTTCAAATAGCCTATCTTAGATTATTCTTCATCATTATAGGGAGATTTGTTTTCATCTACTAGTGTATGTCAATGATCTAATTATCTTTAGCAATGATGTAGAAGTGATACAAGAAGTTAATAATTATTTGTAAGATTGTTTTCATACGGTCGTCTTGAAATATTTTCTTAGGATTGAAGTGGCAAGAAGTCTTAAGGGGATATTTTTAAGCCAATGTAAATATAACTTTTCTGGGTAGTCATCACCCTATTGCTTTTCCGCTAGAGTAGAGTTGGGCGACTAATTTACTTAATTATTAGTAGGCTCCAATTATGCTATTGCGTTCATATATTGTCCTAATTTATGTAGTAACCAAGAGTAAATCATTGGGAAGTTGTTATATGTGTTATACGATACTTGAAAGGTAATCCATGTTAAGGGCTTTTACTTGATGCAAATAGTGATCTTCATATCTTTGCTTCTTATGACACCAATTGGGCTAGTTGTCCAATGACTCAACAATCAATAACATGATACTTTATGACCTAAAGTCATATGGTTACCTCATTCGGTGAGTGATTTACTTAACTATCACTAAGAACAAGTTATGTTATTACATTGATATGTTAGCCTAGTTAATACAGTAACCACCAATATATCACTGGGAAGCCACTTTGTATGTTATACAATATTTGAAAGGTAATCTGGGTCAAGGGCTTATACTTTGTGTAGATAGTGATTTTTGTCTCTATTCTTTTTGTGATTCTGATTGGGATAGTTGTCCAATGACTCATCAATCACTGACATAATACTTTTTCTTACTCAAAAACTTTCTATCTAGGAAACTTAGAAACAACAAATGATATCTACGATATAGTTTCAATATATAGCAACTACGAGTTGTAAATTGGAATGGCTGAAAAGTTTATCGTTAACTCTTATGTATCATATTTTGCTCTAATGCAATAGTATTGTGACAACTAAGCCATCCTGCGTATTGTAGCTAACTTGGTGTTTCATGAACGCATTAAGCATATTGAAGTCGATTATTATTTTATATAAGATGAACTCAAGCTATGAATATTAACAACTTATGTGTGTTTATCTAAGTAACTAGTCAAAATCTTTACTAAAGCACTGGGTAAGAAATATTTTGATTACCTTCTTCATAAGTTAGGCACTAGAGATCTTCATGCACCAACTTGAGAGGAAGTAATATTGTGTATATAGTTTAGACAAATATATGGTGTAAATATTTCTTTCTAGAGGGTGTATTTGATTGGTTATAATTAGCTATAATCATGTCGGTTTAGGAGTCTTTTGAAGGAAGTCTAAGGTGTATATACTATACTTTACTCATCTTTATTCAATGATAGAAAATCTTGCCTAGCACTTTTTAATATAAGAAAGATTGGAGTTTAATATCCCATGTTTGTCAAAAATTAGAAATCATAGGTTTACAAGAAAGCATGCTTCTATAAAATGGCGAGGTGAGCACCTATCATAATAAGTTTAGGTGTGGTTAAAGGTTGTCACTCAATGGATCATATATGGAGTTGATGAGGGAGATAGATTTGAGTTTGGTTTAGTTGTATTCTCACTTGTGGTCTAACATTTAGGAAATTTATATTGAAAAGGTTATATTATATATATATATATATATATATATATATATAAAAGAAAATAATTTCTCTTCTTTATCATATGGAAAAAGTAAAAATAAAGGTCTAATCAAGAAATGAATAGTTTTTAAAGAGCTCATTTACTAATTTAAAGATCACCTATCTTTTCAATAGTTATCATCTTAACTAACCTACTTTAGGTAAAGGCATATATTGTTTTATAGTAGTGTAATGATGAATATGGTATCAATCCCACAAGGATTTTGTAAGTACTACTACATCTACTCTCCTACTATTATGTAGTAAAGAATGGATACGATTCAACCTAACCCTCAATTGCGGTAAAGTAAATTAAAATTCCCCTCGAAATAAAATAAGTAGTAATAAAGAGAAGAAATCATATATAACGAAACATCTAGATAAGAACTCCTCTAGCATCACCTTGCATTCATAATTTAGTCATTTTACTGATTTTTTGACTTAGAGCAATAAAATTTCCTAAGTTAATAAATTGCACAGATTTGACATACAATCACTTATCTATGTTGATTAACTGATATCTCTATTTAATTAAAACCTCTAAGGAAAAAAAAGATCTGTGAAATCTTGTAAAATATACTTTAATATCAACAGAATTATGGAAGTCTATCTTTATAACCCTACTAGACCCTCAATATTAATTCATAGATCAATCTAAAAATAGGTTATTTAGAACTGATGCAGGTAAATTAAGATATGATTTAATTATCTTTTATCAAATCATCTTTAAGATTGTCAAAGATATTTCACAAGTATAAAAAATTTAATAAAATAACTAAAATCAATCCATATTAAAAAAACACTAGAGTTCCTTTTATTTAGTTATTAAAATATCTAACCATATATTATCCTTAAAATAATAAACAATAATAAAAGAACTTCAAAATCATAAGAGAAGGGTCCTTATCACACATCTCAATCTTCTAATATTCTCTACTTCATGGGTATGATCTTGGATCTTTATTCACATTAAAGATGAATTGAAGGTCTTACTCTAAGGTTTCTCTTCTTCTTTTGACTGTGAAACCTAACTTTTAAAACTTTTAAATTCTAAAAAAGTTATTTCCAATAGGGTTTTCATTACTTTTTAAATAGTTATTTCCAAAAAAAAAGAGTCTAAGACTGTTTAATTTTTAATTTTTAATCATGCATCTATCTAAGAGCTTTAGTCTTTGAAAGATTAACTTTTTTCTTTTTCATTTTTGTGGTTTCTAAACATTCAGTTAGTTTATTATATGAAAATATCATTATTGTCATTATCATTATCATTATTATTATTATAAAAGTTTGAGTGAGAAGATAGTTTATAATTATTAACCATAAAAACAAGATAAATGTTTAAAAGAGAATAGATCGGATTGAACCAATATTTATATGAGGTGGAGAAGATTGCATGTCCGTGAGGTCAGCTCCATTTTCGCATTTAAGTTTAGTGGATTTATACCATAAATAAATGAGACCACCAACTACCTACATGAGAAAAGAGGAAAGCAATCACTTGAAGAAAATTCATTTGGTTGTTAATAATTATATATACCAGAGAGTTTGGAACAACTAATGAATCTAATCTGGAATTTGCTATTCCATTCAACCGTAATTCGCTCAAAATAGTCGATGGACAAAGTGAAATAATGGCACAGCGGTTGTTATATTGGGTGAAACTGGAAAGAATTGGTCAATGTTAGCTTCTCAAACCTCACTTGGCCGCCCCCCCCAACACTGTAATACAAATCAAACCTTATCGACTCAGACACAAATAAGACAAGCTTTTGTCAGGTAAGAGTGGACACATGTTACATTCCATTCCTCCTTTTTTCATACTTACATTACATCATTGGATGCCTCCAAATTTAGGCAACGACCAATTGTAGGTCTCTGGTTGGATAGCGAAAAAAGAAAAGTAATATGAGATAATTTATATTTCATTCTTTTCCATGATGTGATTACGAATTCATTTGGGTTTGGATTGGAGTACAGAAGAATAGGAGATTAAGAAGAAGCAACAATAATTGATTAATCGGAGGGGCATCTCAATAATCAATCACGTGCGACGTGGACATCCTAGAAACCGTGAGGAAAAATCCAAAGAAGAACCACACACGTGTCAGCCATCCAATGGCATTAGGTAGTCACTTGCATGGAAGCAACATACGTAGCTTCCGCTGATGGGGGCTTATAGGGGCTTCGTTTTGCCACCCGTCTCTCATCAACAGAAGGTTGATTGCTACCCTTGGACGCGTGGGGAGGATGTGATTGATTCAACGTCACTACCCAAATGTTAGTGGGCCCTTTGCTTTCCCCAAAAAAAAAGAGACAAAAATCCTTTTGCCGACCTCTTCTTTTTCGCTAAATAAACAAATCTTGTTTTAATAACTAACAGTGTATTAAAATTATTAAAAAACGATTACTCTACTAATTTTTGCGCTTAACCCAAAAGAAGCAAAAAAGGCAAATTCCACCTTTGAAAAGTTGCATAGTCCGACCAGTATTGTTATTCTACGTAGACTGGACCCTGAACGATTAGCCATCCCCCGTGTGTTTAGGATTGCATAGAAAACATCTCCGCAGTGTTGCCTTCCAACCTTAACTATGGAATCATTATAACTCTCTCCCCATCAAGTATTTCTTTTCATTTGTTTAACAACCGCACTAATTAAGTTATCGGATACCCTCTCTCTATGCTAAGTGCTCAAAGACCCAGCAGTAGTCTCACCAATGGAGAAACCAGTCACCTCTACGACTCCGATCAGCAGGAGGAAACTGAATATGTTCGTGATATTCACGCTTTGACCCCGCCTCACCCTGTTCCTGTGCCACCAACAAGAGGCCGTTGGGAAACAGGCAGCAATCCGTCACAGTCCCAGTCCATGGGCAGTGAAACTGGTGGTTCAACCGAGAACTTCACTTCCATGAGCAGAGAGTTCAACGCCCTCGTGCTTGCAGGGTCCGCCATAGAGAGCAGTAACAACAACGGCAGCAACTACTCTGACAACAACGATGGTACCAATAGGATGAGCAACTTTCTGACTAGGATTGGAGAGAATGATCACGATGTGCCTGAAGAGACAAACCCTTTGGCTATTGTGCCTGATAATAATCCTTTGGCTCAAGATCAACCCGGTTCAAGAAGGATGGTGTCTGATCAGGTCAGTAGTGGGTACAGCGGCGGAGACAGCGGTGGTGGTGAGATGTCAGTGCAGAGAGTGAAGAAAGAAGAGGTGGAGACGAAGATATCTGCATGGCAGAACGCCAAAGTTTCGAAGATCAATAATAGGTTTAAGAGAGACGAAGCTGTAATTAATGGTTGGGAGAGTGAGCAAATTCAAAAGGCTAATTCTTGGATGAAGAAAGTTGAGGTACGTAGGTAAACTGAAATAACTTGGTTTGTTTCACTTTCATGGTAGTTTAATTTGTCTTATGTGGTCCTTTGGAGTCTTTTACATTCCCATGCAGGAAAACTATGTTGACTTACTTTAGCAGTTAAACCAGATGATACGTTATCGCCATCTATTGGAATTATATATGGGATTCGTTGGATGAAGTCCTTGTATGCATAAATATGTTTTTGAAAAAGCTTTGGGTGTTAATTATTGTTAGTAAGATGATCCAAAGATGCATTTAGCAACAAAACTGGAGAACGACTTTTTCAAGGACAAGCATTAATTTATGAGAGTGATAGTTTGCAACTTTAATTGTACGATAAGTGGATTCGTTAGACACGTATGGTTCATATGTAAAATTTGTGTATAGAGGAAGCTGGAAGAGAAAAGGGCAAGAGCACTAGAGAAGATGCAGAATGAGGTGGCAAAAGCACGCAGAAAAGGACAAGAGAGAAGAGCATCTGCTGAGGCCAAGAGAGGAACAAAAGTTGCTAGTGTGTTTGAGGTGGCCAATTTGATGAGAGCTGTTGGAAGGCCTCCTGTTAAGCGCTCCTTCTTTTGAAACTCTATTTACGTATGAGAGAGAGTAACTTTAAACCTTAAACTAGTTACTCTTTATAGTAACGTTCTCTTCACTTTATTATTTATTTTTATACAGAGATTTTATTACCCAATTTCTCTCGTCATAAGGAAATGAGAGGAAAAGAAAAAAAGCAAAAGCAAAGAGTCTTTTTGAGTATTGTAAGTTTGTGATTTTTTTGGAGCAACCTTAATTTCCTTTGTTTTTGTATATATATATATATATATATATATATGTTGATATTTAAATACGTATAATTGTCTTTGCCTGTGGCATATATATATATATGTTGATATTTAAATACGTATAATTGTCTTTGCCTGTGGCATACACTTTTTCCTTTGCTTGCCTTTCTCTTAAGCGCAGTACCTTTTGGGAGTAGATGAGACTTTCTGCTGGTCTTATCTGACTTCTTAGTTTCTTTATCGCACGGATAATTTGGATTTCTTAAATTCGTGCTTAGCTACTTTGACGGTACTCTTTTGAAAACGGAAGTGTCAGTCGTGTTTTTGGTTTTTCACCCCATCTGGTGCTTCAAGGGGTTCAACTTTTTGGTGTATGCAACTTTCTTGTTCATCATCTTTCCATCGTTGAGTGATCATTGTTATTGTTGATGTTGATATTGGCTATATTACAAGGCAAGGAAATTACACGCCAGTATTATTTTATATATGCAACTTGGCTGATTGTCGGTGCTTTTTCTTGGATTAATAAGCCTGCCTAGGTCCACAAAGGAACGAAAGCCGTTTCAGATAAAAGAAGAGGCTGTAATCAAAATAGTGTTTAACAAAAACAAGAACAATTTGCAGACAAATAACAAAGGAAGAATAGTTTGTGTCAATTGAAGCTGAATTCTTTCGAAATGGAGGGATTTACTTTTTTATATCAACTTTATAACCATTGTGTTTTTGAGTATGTATTGTATAAACATCTTGTATTTATATAATAATCTAATGATCGCCTGTTTCAACATTTAAGAGCCTTGACTTGATTAATCGAAAGTAATTTCGGATGCAGCGCAAAAACCTAGACATTATTGCAGTAATGAAATTATCGTTTCCCATATCTCTGAATTTTGATGGATTATAATTTCTTTAATCTCTCAAATTAACATTTATCTAGTCGACTTACATAGAAAATGATATCACCTAATTACTAAGTAGTGTTGCAATAGAGAATATAAGAATTTATATGGTTTCCGACAATTAATGTAATTTTTGGCTATGAATAATGGGACAATTTTTTATTACTATAAGAAAGACCACGAATACAATTAAAATTTGGTTGGGTCGGTCGTGTTAGGCCCAAGTTCAGACTCAGAGTAGCATATGGGCCGATCGGCCCATCCCTTAATGATTGACCTAATTCCTGTAGGTATTATCTATATAAATTCATAACTTCATCATGAAAAAGATACGACTTTTGAGAACCCTATTTTCTTTATTCACTAGCCGCCAAAACTCTCACAAAAAGACTAACTTGAGCGTCGGAGGGGCCTACC
>JANVCQ010000005.1:33425830-33442637 GCA_025531925.1 Erythroxylum plowmanianum | reverse complement strand
GAATCCGAAAAAGAAGCAATCTATCCACGAAAATAAGGTATTTTCGTACATCCTTGATGTTTTCGATTATATGTCATGTTGTTGTATGGTCTTTTCCGCAGTGTATTGTGAATACTCAGACCGTACACGATCCAACACTTGGGAAGGTGATACTCTCAGAAACATTTAATCTTTTGCTTCATAATTCACTTCTCTTTAGTATCAGTACATTCAACTCTTATGTCTATCTCACTGTATTCCATGTCTTTGACGTAGATTCACCTAATTCATTTATCTTTCTTGAATCACTTAATTTTTAATACTAATCGATTTCACTTATCAAGTACCTCTCCAATCAATCTGGCCTTCAACCTTTTTTTTGGTCTTAATCATCACAATGCAAGAGCAAATGACTCTTTCTGTCATCTAACTCCTCCTACATTATTCTAATAAAATCACTATGATAATGATTGTGAGGCTTAAAGTCAAATAGAACTATACATTGATCTCATGTTCCTATAAACTCCAAACTATAAGCCTTAAGCATATCTCCAACAATTAAGACCGTTGGCAATTCAACAATCACTTGATTCTACATTCTTAGCTGCTAAATGATATTCCAGCATATTCCTACTAGGATGTATAGCTTAAGTTACCATTTGTACTTTTCTAGCAATCTCTTTGCTCCATCATCTTTATCGATTACACATTCTTCTTATTTCAATCACAAGTATCATTTTTCCTATTCAAACTCAAAATTCGTATTCATTTTCAATTTCTTAGTAAGATTCACAATTCCTGAATCCTCAACTGGGCTTTGTTTATGTGAAACTGATCTTAAATTTTCAGTGACTAATCATTTGCCCAAGGTTCAATTTAACATTCTGCGCTCTTTATTGCACTAAATTTTAATAACCTCAATATCCAAATTTATGATACACTACTATTGAATTTTTTGTTCAATGCATCAGATTATATCACTAGCCTTACTAGGAAATACTCATTTATATATCATAATCCTTCATCTATCTATTGACTCAGTCTCGTATTCAATTCTTTCAACTCAATATTTACCTCCAACTTTAATGATCTGCATATTTCAAAATGTTTCTGTACTTATAATGTCTACAACTTTCAAGCAATCACTATCGTAGCAAGTTTTAATTCATATATCAAATACTCAACCCACGAGGCTTAATTGTCTCCATGCATATGAAATCACTTTATCATGCTTCATTAGATTTTGTCCTATTCTCTTATACAACATCATTGTATACTATAAAATCTCCAAATCCAAACGATATAATTAAATCAACGTTATAATTCCTTAAAATTCTCTTTACTTTCTTCACTCATACGATTTACACATTTTTCCTCAAGTATTTAAACTATTTTCCTCAACTTTCCAAATACATTTAACATGTCATCAAATTTTTTCTTGGATCGCTTTAATCTTCAATACCATAGTACTAACATGGGCAATTGTTAACTTAAATAGTTATTATCAAACTCCATATTCCCCTTATTAGTTCCCGTAATTCCTTAAGTAGTTGATTCCTCAATGAGATAATATTATCTCTTGTCATTCTCAATTTCTCAATTGACTTCCTTTCTCGAATGATTTTCTCAATTCATTTGATTTCCTTTAATTTCACATTGACTTATCTGTCTGCTCATTCATACTAATTTCTCCACACATTTCAATTTATTCTCAATCTTAACTTCTTGTGTGTGTAACACATTCATCCGATCAAATTTGTATTTCCCAAAAATATTTATGCATAATATAACATGGACCTATATACTCCTCATATTAGCAATTAAAGTCTCCTAAAATTCAAGAATCCACTCATATAGTTGGATACTTTACATCAAACAAAATACATACTTTTTTAGTAGCATATTCTACATTTTATGTTTGAGTCTCTGTTAGGGATAAGACTCCAATACTCACTTTCAAAGCATTACATATTCATTTCTGACTTGTTCTTTCATTGAACATTCTTAATATAAACTATCTGATCTACTTAACCTAATTCAATGAAATTCTTCTTCGAAAGAAGATTTCTTGCTACTATCATTTATACTGTTCATGTAATCTTTATCAATCAACCGTTATCATCATTGCATTATCAACCATTCTTAGTACCTCAAGAAGACCAAATTTCTATCATTTTTACAAGGTCATAATGTTTTATTCACCAAAACTCAATGAAGTAATAAACATAATTACTATCGCATATGCTTAGGTGTGCATCATCAAAGTCATACGATTCTGTCCACAGATTTATTCCTGAAAATCACCAATTAATATCTTACACAAATGATACTTTAATCTCCATTGATCCTAGATAACATTTCTCTCTTTACTCTTTCCTCATTTCTATCTCATTTTCTTATTGTCACTTTTTTTCATCTTCCATATGTATATCCTTAATCGATTCAGAATTATTGATGCATAATCATTATGAAATTCTAATCTCAATTCCACTAATATCTTCTTACTGTGGATCATAACTCTTGTCGCATTAGTCAAACAACCACTTCGGTTCCAATTTCCTCTTCTTAAGATCATAATAAGGTTATGTTTTCTTTGCATTCTACTTGTACACTTTAATCTCATCATTTATACTTATATCCCTATATTCCTCAAACAATCTATGAAAATACATTCGTATCTATATCACTTTTGAAAATATATCACCATAGTACAATATTGGCGTCATATTCAATAATACATCCTCTAGTACAATTGCATTGAATCATTATATGTCATATTTACCCATATACTATTTCTCTTTTCTAATTATCGACAACTTTCATTTTCTCATCTCATGAAAAGTATCATCATTTTGTCACTAATTCTATCAACTCAAACTCTTAACAATCGCTCTGGAACGCATGTAACTTGGCATGTACCTCGAAAAATGCCCATGTAAGATCCTAATTCTGGCGCTCTGATACCACAACTGTAGGACCCTCTTTTTGGAGCTCAACATTGGAGTACTAAAACGTGAGCGTAATCCAATGAAATCTCCTTAATCCTCATCGATTCATCTTCATGCTTTATTACCAAAAATATTGGATACTTGGGTCCAGGAGGACGGGTTCACTGCGGCGAACAGACAAGAACTCATGCGGTACTCTTGATCCCTCGATCTCTTCCTCATCACCTGAAGATGGGACGGAAATAGAGGGTGAGTTTAAAGCTCGTGGGTAACAAGTTTATGATCGAGAAACAAGCAAAAACCCTTTTATGAAACTCATTTTAATTGAACCTTTTCATAACCATAGTAATTCCACATTTAAAAATCATAAAACACTTATTTCATGAAATTATCCATTTGTCAAACAATTCACAATAATACAAATCATGTATGCATCCTTCTTGTCAAACATATCATGAGCACATAAGCACATCAAAATGGTTTGGGTGGATCTAAAACATAACGTACTATACATTTCCTATAAGGGTCCTGTATAGCCATGAACAGAACGTACTAACATAATCCCACATAATGGCTTTGCATAGCCGTGAACTTATGAGAGTCCGTAAAGGAGCTCTATGTCACTAGCAGGCAGGGGGAGAAGCCTTTTGTTAAAGTGCACTTGATTTAACTTAGGAGACCACCACAAACTCACATAATATGTATTTCATGACTTGCAAAACATATTGCCCAAAAAGGCACTTTTCGAAAACTAGTTTTTCATGAGCATTAAATGTTTCAAATGCATTTCCATGTCATAATTCATTCACAAAATTCATATACCAAATATATGAAGATTTCTCAAATCATTCAAGTAACAATAATGCAACATTTATAAAACAAAATGAAATCATTTCATTCTATTGCTTTTGAAAACATAGTCATGGCTTATTAACTCTATTATAAACATGAAACTCACCTTGAATTCTTTGCTTAAGAAATTGGATTAAGGATGTCTTTCCTCTTACTCCTCTTGCATTTCTTAATTTCCTTTAACAATAAAAAAAACTCCATTTAATAGGAATTCCAATTTAGAACCCAAATAAACATATTCACTAAAACCCATGCATTTCCTAAGCTTTTTGAACCCAAAACCCTTTCAAAAATTCAAACTTTTGGGTCAATTTTCCACTATCATTCCAATCAAGTAAGTGAAGAAATTTAATAACACTTCCTTCTAGAAACATGTTCCTCATTGTCTTAAGTTTCTAATGACTCCAAAATCATTCAATTTGGTTTAGTAATCTAAAAGTTATACCTCAAACATTTTCAGACTATTCTTATACTGAAACAATATTCTATGCTCAACTTCTATCAAAAAATTGAAATTATTAGAGACTGAATTGGAACTTTATTTCTTCATACAATTTATATCCCTATGTCTCTAGTTTACTCCAAATAAAAAATCATTCCATTTTTATAACTATATAAAAAGTTATGCCCAAAATACCAAAGCATATTTTGTGCTGGAAAGTTGACCGCGACGAACTTTTACAGAAACGTACTCTGGGAACATTTTTTTGCTACATTTTCCAGTTTTTAACTCCCCACCTTTCACGTATAACCCATCTTGTAACAAAACCATCTTTGCTACTTCATTTTCAACCTCATTTTAACCCAAAATCATTCACAAACCAATTCATAAGCTATACTTATTCATCAACCAAAAAGATTAAAACATTTTCATATACCATTCATCAACAACTTCCTAAACACATTCAACTTCTTTTTCACTTCTAACTATCACTAAATAAGGTTCATTCATCAAATAAAGAAGGGTTGATGCTTATACTTACTTGTTTAGCTTTAAGATCTCTCTCTTGAAAGCTAAGAAACTTGAAACCCTAGTTTCCTTCTTTTCTTCTTCTCTTCTTTATTTTCTCTCTTCTTTTTCTCTCACTCTCATTTCTTTCCTTCTCCAAATGCAAGGCAACAACTTCTTCTTTTTATACCCTTAATAAGTGTGCAATGTCCAATTTGCCCCTTGCCTAATGCCTTATGTCTTATACCCTTAAGTGTCATGCCTAATTTGCCTTTATAACATCTTACTACTTTAATACTTCAATTCCATCAATTTACCTATGTCATAAAATCTTACCAATATTAACATAACAATTAACTCCACAAAATAATTCATCAACCTCATAATTCATTTAATTCACGCTTAATAAATGAACAAAAATTGGGGGCCAACAATTAAACTAGGATATTTAGCTACATCTATGAATTACTAAATCTATTTTTTGGAATTACTCTTGAATTATTTATTGAACTTTACATTCTTGATTTAATAAATATGCCTGTGATATTTACTATTCTATTTTCAATTTGAATTGAGAGATTAGATTGGACTACTTGTGTTGTGTTGCACAGTAAGAGTTGATACTTCAATAGACCTATAAACATCAAATTAATATGCAATTAAAGAGAGGTCTTAATTGTTTATTAGTTATCCATAGGATTACTTTAAATCCAATTACATAGTTAGAAAGAGTTTTGAAAGATTGAAAGATCACAATTCAATTTTTGTACATTTTAATTAAGATTACTTGATTAGATCTGGAGAGAGAGTAATCATAATTATAAGATATCTAGGATCAAGTATGATTAAATCAAGAAGGTAAAGTGAAAGAAAATGATAGAAGTAATTTCTAGCTTTCATTAGTAATCAATTAATCAATTTTATTGATGCTTAGTTATTAATTCATTGCTTTTCGTTTAATTCTTAGTTAATCATCATAATGTTTACCTTAAATAAAGTTTATAAGAATTGTTAGGTAACCATTACAATTCTTGTGGGAACAATATCTTTTATTCTATAAGATACAATTTGTATACTAGCAGTAAAGAAGATTTATCAATTAAAACACAAGGAACCAAGCTTATTTGGGTTCATAAAACACATTGATTACCTTGGTTTGTAAAACTATTAGAAAATAAAGAGCAAATGGTATGTAGTAGAGATAGTAGTAATTAGATTGAGCATTATTGAGGAGTTTATGCATTTTATCATGATGAATCTAACCTTCTCGCCTCTAAGAAAGTCTAAAAGATGTTGGTGTAGGATATGAAGAATTTAACCACCAAAGATGTTTCAAAAGAGACAATTGTTCAACCAGATGAAAGAGATGAGAAGCCTCCAATTGATTATAAACTCAAGAAGAATCTCCATTCAAGTCCTTAATAATTAATGTTCAACATGAGGTAATTATTAGTTCATAATTTAAAAATATGTGATAACTTGTATTTATGTGTCAATTTGAGTATAAATCCTTGATAATAATTGTTTTGGTTTGAATTATGAATTAAGTGTTTAATAATTGTTTAAATTGTGAACCTTAGTACCCAGAATTAAGGACTATATGTTAAATAAGGTTATTGATATAGAATTTATATTAATTGGCAAATAATATCATTAAATGAGGATAAGATGCTCAATTAGAAGAAAACTAGGCATGTTTGGTGAAAATTCTATATGATAAAAATCAGTTTACATTTTCTTTATTGACTTTGTGGTTTTGAGGCTATTTTTTAATGTTTTAAAATCTACTAGTCGACTAATATTCTAGTTTGGTCGACAGTTTGGTCGACCAGGTTACCCAAAAATTATGTTCTCTCCCTTTCTTGAGAGTTTGTTTATAGTCTAGTCGCTTGTTTGGTTGCCCAGATAGTCATACTAGTTAATCAATATTCTTCAACACTTAATCAACATTCCTTTTATTTTCATTTTCTTTTTCAATCACACCACTTTAGGTTTTAATTTAACTCATAATATGTCATAAATTAATTGGAAATGCATATTCTATCATTAAGTTTTAGGGTATCCACCTAACTAATGTTTAATTGCATTGGTTTTCTACAAATACTTAATAAAATTGGAAACTCTTTTGTATGTATTAATGTTAAATAACATGGTATTAGTTATTCATTTAATTAATGATAAAATCAACTAATCTAAGAGTTCATTTTTTATCAATGATTCATAAAATAGTTTAATGATGTAATTATTCAAGTGATTTCATGACTTTAGGTGTTTTTATGTTAAAATCAATTATTCATTGTGCTTAAAAATAATGATTATCCTTTGAATAACCACTTTAAAAAAAGATTATGTTATTGAAATTTTAAGAATAGTTAATATTTATATAAATATTTTATTACTTAAAATTTATCAAAATCACGATTTTTATAAGTACTTTACTTAGTTTAATTTTTTATGGATTACTATTTTTATTTTGTAATAAAATATAGATTAATCATATTTTAATAAATAGTTAAATATTTTATCATTCCTAGACAATATTTAAAACGTAATTTTATGAGTTGCTTAAATTAATAGTTTAAAAATACTGTCAAGGTTTCATATCTAATTCATGTAAACGTCCAAATTAGAAAAGAAGAAAACGTAGGACGATCCGATGATCTGAATTATGAAGCTGGGGATTTTGGATGGGTGGCTGTGGTCAATATCGGAACAAGACAACAACTGATGACGTGGCAGAAAGCAGGCCAAATGGCCAATAACGAATTACGAAATAGAAAAAGCAAATTCCAAACAGTTTCATTCGTTAACCTCAGTGACTTGCCAAATCCCCCCTCTCTCTCCCTCGGTAGCTGCAAGTGTTGAGTTCCAGGGAGAGTCAGAGCTATTGGAGATGGAACTCAACTTCTACAGTCCTTCCTTCTCTGCTCCCAAAGCTATCCCTAACTCTACTCTTAACCCTAGAAAGACTCCTTTTTTCTCCTTTCTGCCACCCAATCCACTCTTCGCCCCCAGCTTATCTTCCTTTTCACCCAACACTAAAGTAGTGTCTTTGAGGTCACCTTCTACGCCAACCATAAAATGCTCCCTTTCTCAGGCTACTGAAACCATAACCGGTAATTCTTCTTCCGACATGTCCCTGCCGGCCAATTCTTATGGTTTGCTTATTGGCCACATTGGATGCTTTTCCCTCTTCATAAATTGTTTCACTAGGAAATAATTTTTTCTTGAAATGGTGCTTCTCTGATTTCCGAGATTGGGTTTGAATGGCCTGAAACAGTTCGAACAGTGGAGGATAAGCAATGAAAGCTAACACATAGAACATGGGAATACTTTGAACTTATTTCATGTTTCTTTTTTATAGTAAATTAATTTGTTCACACTTATTATACATGTTTCTCAAATTAATTATTGACAATAAATTAATTGGGGTTGAGGAGTCTGAAATAGTTAGGATGGATGAATTTGTCTTTCTTCATGGATGTGCTGATGCTCGTTTGGACCCTATGGCCCTATGGTTGTTCGTGTATTTGACAAGCTTGCTTATATTGATGCTCTTTTATTGCTGCATCAGAAACGAAAGCCCAGTTGATGAGGAGAAATGATATAAGAAATATAGCTATTGTGGCTCATGTTGATCATGGGAAGACAACATTGGTTGATTCCATGTTGAAGCAAGCTAAGGTGAACAAAACATGCTGCTATCTATAAGGTTATTTGTTCAATTTATTGCTAAAAAATCTCTACTGGGCTTGCTTTGCTTGTTTGATTCTCCTTTTGTCAAGTTTGCATTTGTTTCAGTTTTCATTTGCAATAAAGTCCGTTCAATTTAGGAACATGTATCTCACATAGGAAAAGCAGAACAGAGAGAGATAGAACTGCCATTTTGATGCCTAGATTCTGAATGACTACACTGGTCTAAACAAACAAGCATCCATAAGGAGGACATACAATTTATGTAGAATACCAGGTTTATTTTTCCATTTCAAATTGTCTATTTATTTATAAACATATTCTCACTGTTGATTGTTTGTGTATGCATATAATTCTATGAATGTTGTAGTTATTAAACCAAAACGTAAATTGTTTGATGTGGCTTGACTTTTAGCCTCTCCATCTTGATTTGATTAAACTTATCAATCATGTTGAATTGCATTGTCAAGAATTCTAGGTGCAGAAATATCATTTATGAAGCAAAATAGTCTAAATGACTTACAAAATTGTTCTCATGCATTCTTTTTTAGCCAATAAGCTTCTACGCTTTTTTATCCATAAAACAAAGTGTTTTGGGCGACTAGACACTTTCCGAATGCCTAATTAAGGCCTATGAAATAAATTGCTAAAATTAGTTGTACTATGAAACTTGAAATTATATTAGTCAGTCGGGTTTTTATTATGAGCAACATAATGATGGCAATATCTTCTATCTTTGCAGGTTTTTCGTGATAATCAATTTATACGTGAACGGATAATGGACTCAAATGATCTAGAACGTGAAAGAGGGATTACCATACTGAGCAAAAACACATCAATTGCTTATAAGGACACAAAAATTAATATAATAGATACTCCAGGGCACTCTGACTTTGGTGGTGAAGTTGAACGAATCCTCAATATGGTGGAAGGTGTTCTTTTAGTGGTACTCTTTTACACCTTTTATGTTAATATGTTCAAATGTTGCAATTAGACTGCTTACATCTATGATAAACTTATCCTTTAATTTATCAGACTCAAGAAAGGCTTCAGAGAATAGGATAAATTGGTATATGTATTGAATTTACTCCTCACCTATTTACCATGGGCATTGAAGAATGGAGAACCTCCATTAAATCTGAAACAGTAAATAGTCCCAAAGAGTACAATGTCTCAATCTCAGACAAATTCATTCTTTTCTTAATTAATTTATAGGCACGATACTCTATTCAATAAATGGCACAGAGTACATTAATAAAAGTTGGAAGAGATGCTTTTGTTAACAGGATACATAATGAGAAAAACTTTTGCACCACTCCTTCCCTTATTTGATATCGAATGCAGATGAATAAACAGTTATATTTGGGTAAAGGCAAGATATTGATGTAAAGTTCTCATGGTAAGTGGACTCAAAGTTTCAAAATGCAATCCAACACTAACAGTAAATTCAAAAATTCCAAGTATTACTTTTTTTAAGTGAGTCTTTCTTCTAGATGGAACATGTATTATTCTATACTACTAATAATGTTTGGAAAATTTTCACATTTCTTCTGTGGGGTTTTCCACAACCTAAACCTTTTAATTTTGATTACTTTTCATTGTTCCTCTATGTTTCACCACATTTGGATAGGGACTTGTTAGACTGAAGAGTTAGAAATAACTTTGTTGAGTGTAGAAATAATTTTGTTGTCACTCATGAAAGTGTGTTATGTCCATTTGGTATCAGCATGTACTTGTGGAATATTAGTTCTATATGTTCAATAATTGAAATCAGAGGAGTAAATTCTGATGTTAACTATTACCACTCTAGAGTATGAGATTGGGAAATTTTAAGTGGTTCCTCTCTATTTACTTATTCTTTTCATGATTGTATAATTCTTTTGTCTCAATGAGGTTTTTCATAGTAAAATCTCGCAATTCTTTTCTTTTCAGGTTGATTCAGTCGAGGGACCAATGCCCCAGACACGATTTGTTTTGAAAAAGGCACTAGAATTTGGACATTCTGTTGTTGTAGTAGTCAATAAGATTGATAGACCTTCTGCTCGTCCAGATTTTGTCATTAATGCCACTTTTGAACTATTTATTGAACTAAATGCCTCTGATGAACAGGTATGAACATTTTATCTTTAGGATTTGCAATAGTGACGTTAGATATTTCCGTTGCAAGTAGATTGATATTTACATCCAAATGGTCTCTAGTTTGAAACTACTGCTGATTGAAAAATAATTTGAAACTACTGCTGATTGAAAAATAATTTGAAAGTAATGCATATGAATTTCATAAAAGTAAATCAACAAGCTAGTCTTATATGCCATGAATGAAAATGAATAAGCTAGTAGTATCAGAGATACTTTATTAAAGGAGATTCCATCTTTGAAGGGATGCATTATTTAGGCTTTACATTTTTAAAGGTGCTTAATGTCCTAATCAAATGGCTGAAATTCTGATATCATAGTGTCTTGTTTTTTTCACGACAGTGTGATTTCCAAGCAATATATGCAAGTGGTGTACAAGGGAAGGCGGGATTGTCTCCTGATGATTTGGCTGAAGATCTTGGTCCACTTTTTGAGTCTATAGTAAGATGCATACCTGGACCACACATTGACAAGGATGGTGCCCTGCAAATGCTTGTTAGTGATTATTCTTCATATTGCTATTTCAATTAATTTTCATACTCATTCCTTATGTAGGGTGTGACGTTATGGGTTGGTGGGAAGTGAAAACTTATTTTGATGACTAGATTGCTGCACTTGCACTCCACCAACTAATAGCTGGCAGCTGTTCTGAACACATTTAGTCTTCAATGAACACAATTATGCTTCTTTTTAACTTAAGTTTTCCTACATATTCTAGTTTCAGAGTACTTCACATAACACCATTGTTGCTAAAATTAGCTCAGTTATTCTGCCTTTGCAGCAATACTATTTCTTTCCAAAAAAAAAAAAAAACTATGAAATCTAAGCTTATCTCCATGTGGTTTGTCTGATTCTCTGTATGAGATTTAATGGGCTATGCAAGTCTTTGTGCATGGGTCTTGGCTTGTAGGGGCTGTCTGCATTGTGGACATTGAGTATTTAGATCATTTATAGTTACAAATAGTAGTGGCTATGACCTAATGATTCTGGATGACTTGACTCTTTGGATCTAATCACCTTGTGTATGAAATATGGCCTTGGATTATGCTAGATAAGAATCCTAATATTCCTTGCTGCACTTTAGTTCAAGTTGGCAGCTCTCTTGACCGCTTAAATTCTGTTTGTTCCCAGAAAATGAAGTAGACTCCAAATGAGGTATTTTAAAAAATGATTTAGTATTCATTTCTATTAAGGCTAATCTACTTTGGATTAACGTGAAATCTATAACATTTTTTTTTTTCCTTTTGAATCTTTAATGTCATATAATCTGTTACTTTATATTCATATGACTTAGCTCATCTAACCAGCATTAGTATATTAAAGGTGACAAATATTGAGTATGATGAGCATAAGGGACGAATAGCAATTGGGCGCTTGCATGCTGGGGTTCTGCAGAGAGGAATGGATGTGAGGGTGAGGTTCTTATTCTATATTTCTTGATTATGATTTGAAATCTTTATTATCTTTACCTTTCATGTTTGATAGTGCACTTAAAATCTTGTACTTGTAAAGCTCTGTCAGTTCTGTATCCTCTTTTCGAGATATTTTGTTCGCAGAATTTGACCAGTGATCTGAATTCATCATTTACAAATAAATAAATCTAGGTTGACAAGTCTTGATCTTGCGTTGAAACTTAATATCAGGGATGAATATCTTGTAAGACGATATAATATTAACAAAAGATCTCCATTGCATTTTTTTGCAAATTAAGAAGTAGACTTGTTTTTTGAGCTCTTAAAACTTCGCTATTGGGTTTAAGTGTTGAGAATCATATAAAAGATCAAGATATATCAAAATGGATGATATTGGTCTAGTTAAGACATGCCAATCTGCGGCAGGTTTTTGAGACATTCACTTGGGATAGGGAGGACTTGTTAGGTTTGAAGTTGGAAAAAGTGTGTCAAATTTAAGTAATCAACATAAGATGTACCTTTTCCTTTTTCTTTTCTTAATTTCTCAAGAAATTAGCTGATATTTGAGTTACAACCATTGACTTTCATTCTCTCTTTGGTTTCTATAGCATTGAAAGAAAAGCATAATATGACGCATCATTTTCAAGTTTTTGTAGATAAAATCTGAATCTGCACCTAAAATGCCTTCTTTTATTGTGAATGTAACCCATTTTGATCTTTGTGTTTATGATTGTGGGCCTTATGGCTGAGCATGTGAATGTTTTGTATTTTTCTTTCTCTTCCCCTACTCTCTCTTTCTTATATTTTTTAGCTTTGTTATATTTTTTAGCTGTGAATATTGTAAGAAGTGCATCTGAAGTGATCAAGTGTTACCTTATGACAAAATCCTTATATTGTGTACTTAAAAGAATTTTATTCACTTTCTAGTAGCTTCTAATTATAAAATTAAATAATTTTAATTTATTCTGCAATAACTTTCTTTGGCTTCTTTACACTTGAAGAACTGAGAAGTTCCTTTCCCCGATTGGGATTGTATAGGTGTGCACTCCAGAAGATTCCTGTAGATTTGCAAGGTGTAGTGAACTTTTTGTATACGAGAAGTTCAATAGGGTACCAGTAGACAGTGTGAAAGCTGGTGACATTTGCGCCGTGTGTGGAATAGGTGAAATTCAAGTAAGCTTTGCTGATCCAATTCCCTGTTGACCATATTGAAGAAATACAACTCACTGTTTTTCCTGAAGTTTATAATTCTGAAAGTTATGCATTTCCTGGTTTAAGGAATTTTAATGTGTTTTTGTATGAAACATGTATGACTAAAAGTGATTTAACTTTAATGCTATTCCTTATAATTGGACATATAGAACTCTGTTAGATGGAACTGAATGCATGTTTATACTGGTAGCTACAATCGAATTAGAGCGCTCACCAAATGGAAAGGAAGCATTCTTATCAATAAACTTTATTCTTTTTGTACAGGCAGATTGTTCAATATCTGACCTAAATTTGATATCTCTCAGGCTCTTTTGGTATTTGAAAATTCACTGATGTTATTTTATTGATCAGATTGGGGAAACAATTGCTGATAAGGTATCTGGGAAGCCATTACCTTCTATTAAGGTGGAAGAACCAACAGTGAAAATGGCTTTCTCTATAAACACATCACCTTTTGTTGGTCGTGAGGTTTGAATACTAGTCTGATTTTACATCTGCATGAATATTTTGGTATAAGTAATTTATTGCCTTTTCTTGATTTCTCTTCTTCATAGTGAGTCTTGCTTTAAGGTGAGGTTGACTTTATCCAAAATCTTAAATGGTGCTTATGCCTTGATGTAAAAATTGTGCCTTTGCTTACAATTATTTTATCCTTCCAAATGTTGCTTGAAAGACGGCAATTGAGAGTAATTATTGATTAGATGGTCTTTTTATATCATTGCAAAGTTTGGCTTTCCTTTCCTGTTTTATTTTTCCTTAGAGCTCACAAGCATGTTTGATTTTCAATTTACTTGCATGACCATAAAAGAAGTTGAAGTTTCTTTGCTACATTATAGGGAAAATATGTAACTAGCAGGAATCTAAGAGATCGGCTGTATCGTGAACTAGAGAGAAATTTGGCTATGAAAGTGGAAGATGGTGAAACAGCAGATACATTTATTGTCAGTGGGCGTGGTACTTTGCATATTACAATATTGATAGAAAACATGTAAGTCAGTTACTTTCTTGCTCTTATAATATTTGGATTGTTAAGAAACCATTATTCTTTGATTCTTGTAATTCGTGATTTGATCATTTTTTATTACATAACATCTCTTGATATTTTGTCATGGATGTTCATCCTTTTTAGGAGAAGAGAAGGATATGAATTCATGGTAGGACCTCCCAAGATCATTAGCAAGAAAGTGGATGATCAAGTTCTTGAGCCATTTGAGGTAACTTCTGTACTAAATGTTACTTCATTGTCTGTTCTAAAAAAGATTGTGTAGAATGAAATACTTCCTGATTGACAAACACTTGGGCATGATACTTTTTCTTCAATGTGGAGGTGTATGATTTTTCTTCCTATATCAGTGCTTATGTTGCACAGAATACAAGTTACATACACTAATAAAATTGAGCCTATCCCATAATGTGGCTATAAGTTAGTAATATGTCCGGTGAAGTCTTCTGTGACATCACCCTATGCTTGCCGCTTCATTTTGTTTTATAATCCCTTTGCATCACTCATGCATATGTACATTGCTGAATAATATAAAAAGCAAGCAATGAATTTCGTTTGTGATCGAAAGAGATGTTGATAGAAATTATGGTTGTATGGATCAAGGCGAGGGTCAATGTTTGGACGAACTATCCCATGGCCCAAAAATATGGAAAGTTTATTCTAGGAGGAGGAAGGGGCAACTAGCAGAATAATAAAGAAGCTGAGAAGTTAGTTATATGGCATAATGACTGGGTTGGTTAGAGGAAAGAAAAATAGGAGGTAGGATATATTATATACAGGGGGAAAGAATGAAGGGAGTAGTTTTTGTTTTTAGAAAAAATGATTCCGCTGAAAGCTTGGGACCTTTTCGGGGAGAGAGTTTACAGTAAAGCTTGTGAGGTTTTATCGTTTCTTATCAGATGCAATGGGGTTTTTCTAATTTGTTGTTCCTTTTACCAAGGTTTTAAGTTCTTATAACAGTAAATCATTGAGACATTCTTAAACCTGGTGGCCCATTGTTGGTTAAAAAAAGAAAGCAAAATAGAAAAGGGAAGAATCTGGTGTTGGCAATAGAAATGTGTTCCTTTTAGCTGGTATATTTAATTCCTGAATTGAAAATGCTTGTAGATTGCCACTGTAGAGGTACCAGAAGAACACATGGGAGCAGTGGTTGAACTTCTGGGAAGGCGGCGGGGGCAGATGTTTGATATGCAAGGGGTTGGGTATGTAGAAATGTCATTCTTGCGTTAAATCTGAATCTATGATTAAAATAGATTGGAATTGCAGTATTACTTTTGTCTTCAGCGACTTCAAGAAGGGCCAAATGTCTTTGGGTGGCTGAAAGTTGTCGTATGACAATTGTTTTAACACTGGTCTTCATTTTTATGGTTTCTCTACTGCATGGGTTTTCCGCTGATATCTCTCCTCTTCTCATGTACTAGCTTGGAGGGCACAACACTACTTAAATATAAGATTCCTACTCGTGGACTTCTGGGATTGAGAAATGCCATTTTAACAGCTTCTCGTGGGACTGCAATTCTTAACACAATTTTTGATAGCTATGGACCTTGGGCTGGTGATATAAGTACACGAGATCAAGGCTCATTGGTAATATTGTCCTTTCAAGCTGTTATAATTCACATTAAGTTTGCAATTTTTAACTATAATCTGGCTATTTATTAATGTGCATTTTATGCAGCAATGAACACATTGATGACTATTTAGTATTTACCTTCAGAATGTGGAAAATGGAATAATGATAATGCTTAGGATGCATGATTTACCTTGAATGAATATGAGCAAATATATGACCCCAGTGAAACCCACAAGACCATTCTCTAGCTTTCATTGAACAAACAATTTTTGGATATTGATGTAAAAATGTAGGAAAATAACCTTGTTAGATGCTACTACTGATTCTATAAGATTGAACCGTGTTGTAAACCTCTCCATGACGTTTAAGTGTGAGTTTTTTTTTTGTGCCTGCTGATTCTATAAGATTGAAGTGTGTTGTAAACCTCTTCATGACTTTTACGTGTGAGTTTATTTTTTTTCTAAAAATGTTACGTAAATATCACATATTAACCATGTAATCATGCTCTCAGGCTTGTGATATTTTCAGGAAAGGATAGGATTTCAAATACCTCTTGCTATGCTTTTCATAAACCTTGTACTATCAGCATGATAAAAAATTAGATGACCTATGATAAAAAAATCTGATGGGCCATGTGCATGGCTTGTGCGTGTATAGAATTCATTCAAAATTAAGTTATACAAGTCGATTGGTATGAAAATCACAAATGTAATAGTAACTTCCTTTCTTCGACACTGGTTTATTGACTCCTATACTTCAGGCCTATGTAGTATCGTAAAGAACAATTGGCCTAACCTCTTTTCTGTTTTAATCATGGGGAGGGTGGGAAGTGCAGGATTAAGAGGAGGGGAGAGAGCTTAGAACTTTCTTAAGGTTACGTGAAACAACTGAAGAAATAATTTGGATTTTTTCTTCTTTTGTGTTGTGGACGCATTCTTGGGCAAAACGTATGAAAGAAAGAAACATTAATTTAGATTTTTATCGATTTGTTAGATAGTTGGTGTTTTATGGTTATTTCCTTATTAGGATAATAATACGGTAGGAATCCTA
>JANVCQ010000005.1:33415540-33425730 GCA_025531925.1 Erythroxylum plowmanianum | reverse complement strand
ATCGAACTCTAAGGTGTCAGCCTCCCTTTGAAGAGCTGAAATTCTATTCAAGATAGGTCGACCAAAAAAACAGTATATTCGCCCTGTGACTCGATCCCAAACACGGGACCATAACATTTTGTTTAGTTTGTTGCATGATATCTATCCTTGCTGTTCTACTTCCTATTTTAGTTGCTTATTTTCCTTTATACCTGTAATCTTAAGGAAATAATTGGATAAATACATGGGTAGATGATAAACGAAGTTGCTAAACATATCTTGAGGACTTCTGTGACAAGAAAAATATCTGCTGATAGAGATATTAAACAGCCCTGTGTTACAGAAGTATGACTCGTAATGGGAATGGTTTGATCTAAAATCGAGCAGAGGTACTATTTATTTGTTCGATTTGAAATGTAACATCATTCATCAAACAGTAAGCCACATGAGCTAGAAATGCAGTAATAACTTGTGAATGAGGATGAGATCTTTTAACTTCCTATAATGTCTACCCTATGAAATGTTACAGTGATGAACAATGAGAATCATTTTTCAGGTTGCATTTGAGGATGGAACGTCTAGTTCTTATGCACTTTCTAGTTCACAGGAGAGGGGACAGATGTTCATTGGCCCTGGGGTAGAAGTCTATAAAGGTCAAATAGTTGGCATCCATCAGCGACCTGGGGACTTATCACTTAATGTGTGCAAGAAAAAGGCTGCAACGAATGTCCGTTCAAATAAAGAACAAACAGGTGGCTTACTGTAGAACACCCACTTGTTGCAGATCTTGATTCAGACATTAGCATATTTTGATATTGCCAATTAGTTTTATCTTAATATAGATATATATCTATATCTATATATATCAACTTTTGCAATCTGGAACTTATAAAGAAGTGTCAGTAGTTGGAATAGGTGGCTACAATTTGAGGTATCATGTAGATTACTAATTAAAGATGTATAAATTGCACAGACCACATCCAAACCTAAATAAAACATTGCCATGTACCTATTTCGTAACAACAATTCTTCAAATAAATGATGACTGCAACATAATTTCTTTTTAATTCTCTCTATTATGAACACAATGTCAGCTATATAAGGGAAACGAAGTATTTAATTGTTCTGTTTCACCAGTATGACTAAGACTAATTTGTCATATCAACAAGCCAGATTCCGCATTCTTTTAATTATTTCTGTTATGATGGTGGAAAATATCTTGATTTTAGTATGATGATCCTCCTTGATATAAATTTTCCTCTATTTCACTGAGGATGCAGAACCATAGAGCTTATTTTCAGCCACATATTTGTGTCATTTGTAGTTTTATCATTGTCCATATTTTCCTCAATTTGGTATCTGCAACTGTGAAACTTTTTCCTCCTTTAACATTCCTCACTCTCTGTTTGCAGTGGTTCTTGATACACCGTTGGATTATAGTCTGGATGACTGTATTGAGTATATTCAAGAAGATGAAATGGTTGAGGTCACTCCGTCAAGCATCCGAATGTGCAAAAATCCCAAGCTTACAAAAAGGTCAAGGTGAATATATGATAAGAATTATGGAAGAAGTGGATCTGCAGCTAAATATTTCTCCAGAAGTCTTTACAACAGAAAGGTCTTAGAATCTGCTTCAGTTATCCAATTTATAAATTTTCTGGGTCCATTCGAGGCAATTCATTCTGCTTTTTTTGCCTCTGTCCATCCGCGTGCGTACATTGTTGTCTTCAACATGCCTTCCACACTTTAGTAGAAAATGCGTCTAAAGATTAGCTACAACAAAGGCATGCTAAGTTTTGCCTTCCTACTACACAAGTCTATACAATTCAGTGAATCTTTTTATTTTTCTTGTGAAGAGGTTGTCCCATGGTCAAACTCGATTCTCAGGAATGAGCAAGGGTAGGATAGCAAAATTTATAGGTGCAGAACCAATCAGTTCATTCAAGTTACTGCAGCTGTTTTCTTTTTCTTTATATTTGTTTAACCGTAGACATCTTTCGGAGGCATTGTATAGGTTTGTATATGGCCGCGAGAGGGGAGAACAGAGAACACGAGAGGAGTTGAACATTTCGATTTTCTACCAGTTGCATGTCCTGCTGTATGAGAGAAGCTTTTAAACTAATGGACTTACTCTAATCTATTCCATTGTGCAATAAATATTGTTATACTACTGAGGCCTCATATAAAACCAAACCAACATGATTAATACAAAATACTCGTATCATTCCCTATCTATTGAGAGAATCTAAAGTAACAAGCACACCAACGAAGTGAACATTATCTTATATTTATAGATAATGTCATGGTGTTAATTGATTATTTATAGTTAATAATTGAAAGGTGACGCCTAAAGTCATTAAGTGTATCCTTTCATCATCACATCCCACTCACACATATGATGAGTTTAGTCAATAAAATTTTTCATACTCGTCCAATAACCCATGTAATCAGTATATTACAAGAGCTCATAGTCATGCATTTGTTAGGAATATATAATGTATCGATTAATAAATCAATCTTTGAGTGAATTTTGTATGTTATACTCTAGGTCCTATATCGCATATCAATCTTCTCTAATCCCATTTATTTCATCATGTCATAAATATATTCAATTCTCTTACTAAGAGTTGATGGCCACCTTTAAATACAAATTTTTTTTAATGTGAATCACGAATCAGAATTACTTGCCTCTACTTTAAATTCTCCTGAATTGAATTGAATTTATTTTTCTAGAATTTTCCATAAGATCGTATCAAACATAATCTTTTGTAATGTTCTAAAATAACAAACCTTAAATTTAATCCTTAAGAATTAGACAAGGTTATCATATTCATATAACCTCTAAGGTCTCACACAATGTTAGCTGAGATTTTATGATTTACATTAATCCCTTTTATGGTCGTTTTGGCACACACAGTAAGATTCAAGTGCTAGGGAATTAACTCCTATTATTTTGGAGCATGTGTCTTTTATAAATACAATACTGTGTAAATGGTTAGTACATACTTAATGTATAACCTTAGTTTACTTATCTACTCTTAACTTTATCTTTCAAAACTCTCATCTAGCAACTTAAGATAAATATGGTGACCATATAATCACTACAAACCAATCTTCTTTTGACTTATTATTTTAGTCGACATTTGCGATTTAAGTTTTTTACTTTAGCTCTCTATTATCACCTTGATATTAAACTTAAAACCTGTTTCTTCTCCTTTTATCACAAAGACTAGAGTTGATTTCCCTTGCAAGAAGGCCAATCTTTTATCTATCCAATATATTCTTTGATTCATATGAAACAATGTTGTACAAAGTAAACACATTTCAGAATCAAATATTTTGCAAGGTTTATTACTTAATAAGCAAAATCAACTCATATTTGTATTTAAACACGAGACTACATTGAATGAATATACATGGAGAAATATTAATCAATTACATTTCAATATCTACGTAATCTTAGTGACTTCACTTGCCCAATACATGTATCTGAGAAAATTGATTTTTTCATAGGATTTGTCACCATATCTTGTGTAGATATATAATTTATGTTCACTTTTTCTTGTACAATTAGATCTTTTAAATAATTATACTTAGAATCTATATACTTTGTACTTCTGCTAAAAATGCTATAAATTTGGCTTCTGTATATCCTTATATATGTAGGTCGTTTCTTTGAAAACAAAATGCATGATCAATATTATCTTTTGGATACCTCAACATTCTCTTTACATCTTTCCAATATGCTTGTCCAAGATTTGACTAATATCTACTCACCATTCAATAGTGTAACAACTATTTGTCTTTGTACACATTATAGTATACATGAGACTTCCAACTACGCTAAATGTGGAATTTTCCGCATTTATTCCCTCTCTTGTGGCATAGATGGGTAAAACTTCTTACTAAGACCTTCGTCATTTGCAACAGGATTTTCTACTGGTTTTCAATCTTACATATATAATCATTCTAAAATCTTTTTCATATAAGTCACTTAAAAAAGTGACAATATTCTTTTTAAATGATCTTTTAAAATCTTAACTCCAAAAATGTTTGCAGCTTCACCTATGTCTTTCATCTTTAATTTAGATAATAACCAACTATCATTTACTTGACAAACTCACAATTATTACAAGCAATTAAAGTGTAATCCACATAAAAATATAAAATCACAAATTTATCTTTGGATCTCTTAATGTATACGTAGTGGCCTTCATCAAGCATATGAAACTAATATGAAAGGACGACATTATGAAAAATTTTGCACCACTACCTTGAAGATTACTTCAAACCATAAATCGATTTCAATAACTGACACACTTTATGTTCTTTTCGTATCTCAATGAAACCTATAAGTTGTTCTATATAGATTTTTTTCTTCTAAATTAGTGTTTACATCCATTTGATGTAATTCAAAGTCCAAACTAGATCTTATAGTCATTATTAGACTAATTAAAGTCGACCTCACATTTAGTGAAAATGTTTCTTCATAATTGACTCCCTCTTATTGTGGACATCCTTTTGCCACAAGGCATGCTTTTTGTCTTTTGATAATTCTATCAATTATTCATTTTATTTTGAAAGCCCATTTGTTTCTGATAGCTTTAGGCTCACTGGGAAGATTAACCAAGTCCCATACTTGATTCGAGCTTAAAGAAGTCAATTATTCTTTTATTGCTTTCATCCATTCTTCTCTAGCAAAACCATTAAGAGTCTCATGTACATTCCTTGACTCATTATCTTCTTGTGAGATAATCATATGAATTTCTCCTTTTATTTCAAAACGATGTTGGGGAACCATACCATGATTACTTCGGTGTAAATGTGATTCGTGAGAAACAAACTCATCAACATCTTGATTATGCCTACTCGGATAGATATAGTAGGTAAACTTTCAGTGGGTTATATTCTTAATTGTCCTTGAGTTAATTCCTCCCACTCGGACAAAGTCCGTCTTCAGATTCCCAGTAATGGAATAATTATGATCAAGAGTTTCACATAGAAATAGGTTTTTTCCTATTTCTCTTTACTTTAGAAAGTAATTCTCTAAAAAGATGACATCTCGTGAATCAAATATAGTTACTCTTTCATTACCTCATTCACCTATAAACATATATCCTTTTGAGTATTCAGAGTATCTAATAAAGATAATTTTCTTCCCTCTTAGGCCTAGTTTCTCATATATTTAAGAGAGATTATGAATGTAGGCTGCACATCCTCATGGACTTAGATGTTCCATATTAGAGTTTCTTCCTTTCTACAACTCATACAAATACTTCATAATTGATTTTGTGCACATACAATTAATTACATAAGTGGCAAAAAGTAATGTATCACCTCAATAGGTGATTAGTAGATTTTCTTATTCCATTATATACCTAGCTATTTCTAGTAGCACTCGATTATGTCTTTCTACAAGCCATTTTTTTATGGAGTTCATGGAATGGTTAATTATCTTTCTATTCTTTTTTCATCACATAACATCTTGAGCTTATCTGACAAGTATTATTGTCCTTGTTTAGTTATTAATGCTTTTTATTTTCTTTTCTAATTGATTCTCTACAAAATTCTTATACTTTATGAAACAATTTAATGCTTCCAATTTATGAGAAATCAAAAAGACGTGACTACACTGAGTATAATCATCTATAAAAGTGATAAAGATTATACAATCTCATATTGTGTCCTTACATTTATTAGATCACAAATGTCTGAATGAGTCAGTTATAATGGATAGGAAGCTCGCTCCCTCTACAAATGGCTTTTGCGTCATTTTATTAGCTAGACACTGTTTACAAATCAGTAAATTTACTTGATGTAAATCGCCTAAGAGACATTCTTTAGCTAATTGAATTATTTAGTTTTGATGAATTCAAAAAAGTCTAGCATATCACAAATTACATCATCACTGGAATTACTAGATGATTTAGACAAAAAATAAATTATATTACTATTTGAATAAACAACATTTAGAATAATATGACTGTATAATACAAAACCACGACCATAATAATTATTTTCAAAGTATAAATCAATACCATAAGTATAGAAATTTACATTAAAACCGAGAATTATTAAAACCAACAAAAAGATTATATTCAGCCGTTAGAGCACATAACACTCCATGTAGGATCAAGGATTGACCACCACATATGTCTAATTTACAAGTTCCAATCTCTTGTATGATAACTCTTAAGTTGTCTCCTATATAGATCCATTGTGTTCTATACTAGATTTTCTAGAATTATATAAAGACACCTCTATCCTTTGCTACGTGGTTGGTTTCGCCCGAATTTGCAATCCAAAAAGGATATGGTTTAGTTAGAAAAACAGAACAAGAGATATTCATAGAACAAATTTATTCGCAACAAGATTGTTCCTTTTAGGGCTTGCTACAATTACGAGCAAAGTGATCCTTATTGTCACAATTAAAGCATTTACATCATTTCATGTTCTGCTTCTTATAAAGGACGCTTTCTTTGTCATGTTGTTTCCACTTCTAGTTCTTTGAGTCCTGAGTATAATGGGTATGTTTCTTACCCTTTTTCCATTTAGATCTACTATGATGCTTACAGTTCTAGGTCAAATCACTATATGACCTAGAATCAATTGTATATACCTCAAAGGACATCTAAGAGGCTTGAAGACATTTTTATTCTAGTATAATATGCCTTATAACATCTTCCATTGTCTTGATACTCTTATTTTGAGTTGGATACATCTTTATATGCTCCCAACTATGAAGTAATAAGTCAATTATGGCTTTTCGGTGATAGTCCATGACTAATATCACCAAATTACTTTTCATGTTTAACATATGCCTAAAATGCTTTTGTTTTGTATTATCTGACCATTTTTACATGTGTCAAACTTAATAGTGAATAGCCTCACTTTGGCAACTAAAGTGCCTCCAGAACATTCAGCAAAAATGGACTAAATGTCCTTAACAATTTCATATTTATGTAACCCACATATGGCATTATTATACATGCCACTAAGTAATACAATGCTAGCCAATGAGTTCTTTCCATATCTAATAAACATCATGGTCCCTTTTGAGTTAGGCTATATTGCCTTCCTTATGAACATATTGGATCTTCATGTTTCGAATCTCATAAATGTTGTCATTTAAGTTCTCACCCTTGATGAGTTCAGCAAAAATATTCTTTGATGTAGTAGCTATAATAGAAATATAAAATTTTTCCAAAAGGAAATAATATACTTGCACGTTATTTTTCACGTCATACATATATATTGAATAATCATATTTCAATTTTTATGAAATCGAAAGAGTATGTTGTTCTCAATCATCATTCATATGATAATTAAATACCAATTATCATACTCAAAAATATTGTTTCAAACATAAAAATTCATATAACATATATTCTAATAAAACTGAATAATATCAAACTTGACATACATCAATCAATATAATTTATGTAATTCATTACAACTTAGCTCAACTTAGTTCAATACATAATAACAAACTATACATTAAATAGAGTTGATCAATTCATATGATAAGGTCCTAGAAGCTCAATATGCTATTTCTAATAATTTTGATTGGAAGGCCAGTAGGATATAAATTCCAAATCAATTCTTTTCTTCGAACTTCTCTCATAAAGTTTATCTTATGATTTCAAAGCAAGCCATTCTATGTTCCAAAACATGCTTAACAATTCATTTTCTGCTTGTAGCAAAGCTACGAGTAAAGTCATGCACTTTACTTTAGCTTCTATGAAAGTCAAACAACCTCCAAAATATAGCTTTTACATTAAGTTATTAACAGTACTAAAATGTTGCATTAGATCTTCTTAAGAAAGATATCACATTTGGAGTAAATGCACTAAGATGATGACAAGTCATCTCATCTGTGCTATAGTTAGTATAAATCTGGGTGACCTCTTCATAATCGACATTTTCTTGAAACAGATTTTTAGGCTTAGAAGTCGCTCACAAAAATTCAGAAATCATAAATAAATAAATAAATGAAGTAATGTTCAAAATGAATCTACAATTATTATAATTTACTAAAAAAACATAATTTCAATACTATATGAACATATCATATTTAAAACATAATTCTTTCATTTTACTTAGAGATATATTTCTATTTATTATGAAACCAATAAATTTTAAATTTAAATTGGAAACTTATTTCTAATTCTCATTAACTAATGATATCAATTTTAATTCGAAACTTATCCCTAATTATATATTGTTTCATTGAATTAATTTATAATTTAATTATAAACTTATTTTTAATTATTATATATAAAATTTCATCAGAGAATTATTTCTAATTATTATTAACTTATGAACTTAATAACTTAAGTGTAATTAGAAACTTATTTCTAATTACAATTAAACTAATCAGTATTTCAATTGATAAATTATTTAGTCTAATATTATTAAATTCATAGGCATAATATATATGCATTTAGAAACTTATTTCAAAATTTAATTAAACATATTATCTAATATGTTATGTTTATTAAAAAAACATATTAGTTATAAGTCCAAACTTAAAACCCAAATTGGTACATTTTTACTATCCTAGAATCTAGAAATAACGATCCATATACTTTAAGAATAGCCCATGCCTAAATTAAGTCTAAGACATCAAATACTCACTCTATATTGTTGTCTTCATTAGCCCACTGAAATGGGGCCAAGATCATTTCAAACACCACTCCATAAATTCATAAACTTGTGAAACCTTAGTCATTTTATGTTTTGTTTTATACTATATTCTCTCCTGCCACTATCCACCATCTGCAACCGATGGGAGGAATAACTACGAAAGATAGCAACTGTAGGCGACAAGATGACTCCATTCCAAGTGATGGCACAATAGTTGACATTTGGCTTATGGTTGAAGTTTCTAATTTCATGGAGAGGCACCTTGTTATGGTTAATTTTTGATAAAGAGAGAAATGAAAAACAAAGAGAGTAAATTCAGGAGGAAGAGAGAAGGCAGAGAACTTTAGAGAGAGATATATATACATAACTAATATATATTCATTCTCCCTAATGAAACGGTTACAAGTGTTGTTTTACTACCTATACATGCCAGTATTATTCAACTCTATCCAAATTCAAGAAACCGCCGCCATCACCGTCCAATTATCGCGTATCATCAATTCAGGTGTGAATTAACTTTTGACCTAGGATTTGAATCTTTCTTCTTGTTTTTATTTTAGTTAGGGTTTTCAATTATTTGTTGAAAACTTTCGGCTTATAGCAAAAAAAAAGTTCAAAAAAATGAAAAAAAAAGTCTGAAAAACAAAAAAATCCAAAAAAATAGTCTACAAAAAAAAGAGTCGGGATCAAAAAGAAAGGAACCCACAAAAAAGTCAAAAAAAGTCAAAAAAATTTGGAAAAATTTGGAAAAAAAATCTGGAAAAAACTTGAAAAATTTTTTCAAAAGTTTTCAGATTTGCTAGCTTGTTATTAGTTATTGGTTTGAGTTGCTTGTTACTTGTTATATGAGCTCCTTTTGGGAGTATTGATTTGTTAAAGCTGTGATTTTAATTGTAACTTGAATTTTAGAGAATATTGAGTAGTAAAAAGCAAGAGTGTGTGAGCTTATTTGAGGGAGTCATTGTCGTGACTTAAACACGAGAGAAGTGACCAATTCTTGAGTGAAACATGTGAGGAAGTGCGTGAGGTTATTTATCACTAACCTTGTTTTGCAGGTATATCATTTTATTTACAATGTCACAGGGAGGTAGTAATGATGACAACCAAGGGGGAGAAGCAACTATCGCTTTCACTTTGAGAGCCATGTAGCAACAATTTGAGAGGTTCAATATGGCCTTAAATGTGGTTCGAGGACAATTGGATGAGTTCAGACAGGGGAGACGTGCGAAACCTTAAGGGAGGTGTGCAGATGTACGTCAGCGACAATCACCACCTCGTAGACAACTACCACGGTATGAACCTGAGGAGGAGGAGGAGGACTATGAAGTACACATGCCCAGGAGAGCTCAGAGAGGAGAATCCCTCAACAAGCGAGATAGAGACCTCAAATACATCAAGAGGTAGATCCCAGCATTCAAATGGAGGAATGATGTTGAGGCATACTTGGAGTGGGAAAGGAAGGTTGATTTGGTCTTCGAGTGCCACAACTTCTCAGAGGAGAAGAAGGTAAAACTTGCTGCTGTTGAATTTACAGATTATGCACTAATATGGTGGGATCAGCTTGT
>JANVCQ010000005.1:33392109-33411501 GCA_025531925.1 Erythroxylum plowmanianum | reverse complement strand
AGAAAAGAGCACTAGTAGTGGTGAGATACAGAGAGTGTTTAGTTTTTGACACTAACCCTCTTAATGCTTTGCCTAGTATTTTTGCTTTGGATCTTAGGGGTGATGGACCGTTCCAGGTGTTGGAGAAGATAAATGACAACACCTACAAGATTGAACTGCCAGGTGAGTATTCTGTTTCTGCAAGTTTTAATATTATTGATCTTTCTCCTTTTGATATGGATTCATATTCGAGGACGAATCTTCTTGAGGAGGGAGGGACTGATGTGAGCAGGAGTAAGGATCACCATAGAGATGGCATGCGTGACGGGGGCGAGCTCGTCATTCCAGTTAGACCTATGTCCAGAGTTAGGATCGAGAAATTCAAGGAGGCTTTTTATGCGCATGTGGGCCAACTTATGGAGAGGATGAAGCTAGCCAAGCCTATTGGAGAAGAGTTTAATGGAATTGAGCCCAAACTAATCCATTTAACTCACATCCTTGGACCGGATACACTTGGAGCTTGAAGACAAGAAGATTTGGGCTATTTTAATGCTTCATCACTTAAGCCAAAAAGCATATGGATCCAGTAGTGGCGTAACACATCAGACCTTTTTATTTAGTTTTTGGACTTTGTTTTTTTGGGCTTCCATATATTTTAGCCCAACCTTTTATTATTTAGCCTAGGTATAAATATGTGTTTTTAGGTCAAAAATTTTCAGAACTTTAGAACAGAATTGCTTGAGTGTCATCGGCTTCAATAGGGAGAAACATTATTCTCTTGTTTTTGTTATATTTCGAACCATCTTTCACTTATCAATTGCTTCTCCAATTGTGGCGTGTTGATTATTGGTTTCTCTGAGTTTTATTTTGATCATCGGGATTGCATGGAACAAATTTTCAAGAGGTGTCGTAGAAATCAAACCTTGCGTATCCTTATTTTCTTGATTGTTGAGTTTGAAATTTCCATCCTTAATTCCTCAAAGTCGAAAACACACCAAACAAAAACACCCATTGAAAACATCGTCAAATCGACATCAATCCTTCCTCAGTGCGCGTTAACTCTTCCAAAAGGGCCATCAAGAGATGTTGCCTCAAGATTGACTTCTTCAAAGCCTTTGATATAATAAAATGGGAATTCATCATTAATTGTCCACATGCTTTTGGTTATCTAGAGTTATTTGTTGGTTGGATTAAGGAATACATTTTAACTGCCAATTTCAACATAATACTCAATGGAATTCTAACAAATTTCTTTAAGAATTATAAAAGAATTAGGTAAAGGGACCCACCTCTCCCATACCTATTCTCATTAGCCATTAAAGCTTTCTTCAGACTGCTGACAGTCCTCACCAATGATAATCCAAGTTTCAAGTTTCGTCACAAATGTAAGGAGCTGAAGTTAAACCAGCTAGCATTTATTAATGACCTTTTTTCTATTTATGGAGTTGATCCATATTCATTATCTCTTTTGAAGAAGATCCTTAAAGGTTTCAACAAATTGTCAGGTTTTTAAGGCTAACTTTGATTTAAAAAACTGTATATTTATTTCTTTTAATTTGCATAATAGAAAAGAGATGAGCAGGTTGACACGTCTCAAAATCCAGTCACCTCCTTTCAGACACGTGGGAGTGCTTATCAGTATGAATAAGCCAAAGTATGTGGATTGTATTACTTTGATTATGAAGTAAAAAAAACCAAGATCAATGCCTGGTAAAATAGGAATCTGTAATTTACTGGTGGACTTCAACTGATATCCACAATAGGAATGTACATACTCACTGAAGTGCTCACTTGGCGCTGCCTAAAAAGATTATAAAGGAAGTTGAAAGATATACCAATCAATTCCTATAGCCTGGGAAGATAGGAAGTTCTAGAGGTGCCAAAGAGAAATGGGAAGAGTTGTGTCTTGCTAAAGAATAAGGGGGTTTTAGGATTACATCCCTAATGTGTATGTAGAAAGTGTTGATCACCAAAAGGATCTAAAGGTTATTCAAAGACAAACGGAACCTTTGGTCAAAATGGATTAATGAGTATTATATGAAGGAGAGGAGCTTTTGGCAATTAGATCAAACTAAAGAAAACTCACGGAGTTTTAAGCAACTATTAAGATTGAGGGATCAAACTTACCACTCGATGAGGATAATAATTAGAAATAGTTAATCAACTTGATTCTGGTTTGCTAACTACAGTGAAATGAGTCCTTTATATAGTAAGAATGGATTCATTCACTTGATTACTAGGATCCCAATTCAAACAAAAGTCAACTCCATCATTCACAATGGAACCTGGAACTACAACTTTATAGGGGCTAAGAGATTAGTAAAATTATTATCTATCAATCTACCTGCAAGTGATGAAGACATGCTAATATGGCTACAAACCAAATCCAACGAGTTCACCAATAGATCTTGTTATAAGTTATTCAGAGATATACAGCCCAAAGTCCCTTGGTATAAGTTAGTATGGAAGAACCCTCTATCCCCCAAAGCAACTTTTATTTGCTAGCTGGATATTAAAGATAGACTGAAAACTAAAAGTAGATGGTATGGCTTTACAAGTAACTTGGATACCAAATGTCTTTTATGCAAAAGGGAGAATGAAACTTTAAATCACCTATATTCCCAATGCAAATTCTCACAAGTTATCTGGGCTAGAAACCAATAATATTATGCATATTCATTGTCCATAGGATGAACATCATTCAATAGGCCATTAGCATGATGAGTAAGATGAAGAAGGATTGAGTAGCTCTCAAAACTGCTTTTTGTTGTGTAATATATACAATCAGGAGAGAAATAAACAACAGTTTACATATGGGAAAAGGGATGAAAGCTTATATACTGGCAGATACAACTATTTATTGGATCAGAGAACTTTTCATAGCTTATGGAACTCATGTTAAAATCAGTCCACGCATGAAGTCTCCTTGGAATATATGAAGCTAGTCATTAGGAGCAGTTGATTCCTAGCTTATTAGGTGACCATTTGTTTAAAGTGTAATATCAAATCCTAGTCATTGCTTAATATTGTTTCCAAGCTTATATATATATATATATTACTTTTCATCTTTCAAAAAATTTCATCTTCAAATATATCAACCATAACAAAAACATGAATTGGCAAAACATGAATCTCATTTTATCATAAATTTACAAGTTAATTGGAAACAATTATCCTAAATTGAGAACCACAACTCATAAAAATTGAATTATTCTAGTTCAAAAAATAAATGATTGATAAATATTTTATCGATAATTAATTAGAAAGTGGAATATTGGGGAATTAGAAAAAATAGTCTATGAGATTTAGGTCATAACAAATAGTATAAATTCAACAATATTTTGGAAGTTTATTATCGATATCTATTCATTATCAAATCACTCTATTAACAAAGTGACAATAATTAAACAAATATCTAATAACTCAGCAATGAAATCAATTCAAAATTTGAGAACATAATAGATAATGAAAGTAATTTTTCAAGATACATATACATACTCAGATATCAAGAAAATATTTGACACATACATCATTAATTAATTAAATTACTTATTTGGTAGTTATTTCACTACTTAGAAGCCTTTTAGTAGGAACTCTTTTCTTACAAAATTATCTTTATTGTATTTGTGTGTTTAAGATTATCATCCATTCTTTCAATTGATCATATTATCTATTATTTATAGATGATGCCATTAACTATTCTTTAATAGTTAACATTTGAAAGGTCACTCCTTTTAAACTTATCAAATATATACTTTTATTGTTAAATGTAAAAACTTAAATATAGAAATTGACTACTTTTATAATTAAATTTTGTTCACTCACGTACGAAACTAAATCCTTAGTACAAAAATTAAAAATATAAATGTCAAATGAAGATTTAATAGTTAATATTCTACGTCAAAGAGGTTCAAAATTTTAGGAATTTAAATTAATTATTTTCAAAATAAAAACCCTTTTTTATTTAGTGTACCACGAAATTAAATTGTTAGTATAATTTAAAAAACACATTAGTCAAGTGAAGTTCTAAGAGTTAATAATCGAAGTCAAAAAGATATTTTTTTCATTAAAATTTTATGTAAAGTAAAAGAATGTTCTATGATAATTAAAAAAAGTTGAAAAGAAGGAACAAGAACTAAAGGTATTAAAAGATGATTAAGAAAGTACTAGAATTAAAATTTTTAATTAATAAACTATCTTTTGATACTTTACGAAATCTGTAAGCAATTATTTAATACTTTTATAATCAACAAGTAACCTTGGTAAAACTTGTAAACAAAATGTGACAGAGATGGAATTCATTGCTTAAAAGAAAGCTTGAAAAATGAGAGGAGGAAACTCTTCTTTCTATCGTAATAATAGTTAAATATTTTTTAATTTGTAAAGACACTACATAGATTGAAAGATACTCATCCTGTAAGTTGGAGTATGATTACTCGTACATGGACAAAAAGAGGTAGATTACTGAGATGCAGTATCTTACGGGAAAGGAAAATAGATTAGGTCAGGATTTGTAAGTAGATAGATGTTTTATAATGAAAATAAAATGCTGACCTTTCCTATCCAATACTCCATAGTCATACATGGTTTTGAAAATTATGCAAATCTAGAAAGGATGGTCAGAGAAATCACACTGTACGTCTAGAATCACAGAGTCTTCACTCCCCTCCTTACGGCGTAGACTAAAACCTCAAAGATAAGACCAACATTCACGTTATAGAAGACTGATCCCGCCAACACACGATCCATAACTAATTGTCTGTGTTTAATTGGTCAGCTAAGTTTTATTTAAAGGTGGTGGTCCAGAGAAGTTTCTCGACTTATAACCCAGTCAGCATAGCATAGCCTCAGTATTCAAAGACTTTCAAGGATTAAACGTTTTCCTTCTAGAATCACCAATATTACAATGTCAACTCACGATGATGTTGATCATGTTCTTCTAGACCTTCAGTTTGGAAAGGACAACTGAGCTAAATAGTGAGCTAAGTGTTGGTGGTTGTTATTTCTTGCCAATCATGATCCAATTACTTCTACTACAAGTAAAAGTTGTACATAGAGAAATGGATCATTTCAATTTCCACAAAAGAGAGATTTAGTTCTTGTGTGAGTTTCGGCCAAACCATCCTCCATAATTCGTGGAAACCTTCATTTGGTAGAAATTTTTATAATGAAACTCAAATACTTGTGTGACACGATATAAGGGTAAAATTTTATTTTTAAGTCACGATTATCCTTTTCAACTTTTATAAATTTTATAATCTGTTCTCAAAAAATGATCTCACAAAACATAAGTATATAGTTATTTTATTTTTGAAAAATACTTATTTATTATTTTTACCATGATGAGAAATACATATAATCATCCAAATACTTTGTCTTCTGTTAGAATTAGATGTACAGAAACTACATTTTACATATTTAGTACGAATGTTATGTTGATATTAGAGGCTTGAACCCTAGCCAATTGCTAAGAAAAAATTACAAGCTCACATCTAATAACTTGGAAATGGTAGGCTATTCAAACTCAAAATTTATATATGGATTTTCTTTTTCACTTAGTAAAGGTGCAACCTTGAGGAGAGGCATTAAGATGATCATCCATTATGAAGCATTGTTTATAACATGTTATGAAGTTACAACATAGTCATTATGGATGTGCCATTTTAAAATCGTGCACGTGAACTTTAGTCAGGATTTTGAGTAAATGATGAAAGGCTGAATTCGGATTTATTAAAAATTGATTCAAATAAATGTACAAATTTGATTATGATAACATTTTTGGATCCTATTTGATTAATGGACCTCAAACAAGTGCATGATTTGAGGGGGTCTAAAGAAGTTTAACTTTCTTAACATTAAATCAAAGATTACAATTAAAAATATAATATGTTAGCATGCGACGCCGGACATAGTTTTTTGACTTTTCATCTACTTTGTGCTTTACACCATGTCATGTCACTTACGTAATGTCATATTTCTGTCTTGGCAAATAACCGAAGATTAGACGGTAAAGTCTATTGTAATAATAAACTCCACATATGAGCATATATAATACGTTGCAGTTAACAGCTTAATAACTTTTTAAAATGTTTCATTTTAGTTAAGGTTTTAAAACTCGGATCGAATGTCGAATCGAAAATCTTATTAGTTATTAGTTTGATCGGTTTGATCGGTTCGACCACCGGTTGAATTAGTGTGACGTCATAATTACGTAATAATTATATTTAATTATATATAATATTAAAAATATTTAAAAAAATAGAAAAATGTACCAAATAAATATAAATAAAAAATTCATTTGATCTATTCAAATAATATAAATAAATATAAATAAAAACGTGATACGTTTTAGAAAAAAAAAGCAAAAAAAAATTAAAAAATTCATTGAACTAATGGCTAACCTGTTTGACTAGTCCCGATTTAACCGATCAATTGATCGGTTCTCACCGGTTTGCACTGATCAATTAGAAACTGATTTTTAGAAATTATCCAGATTGAATAACCGACCGGTCACCGATCAAATCGGTCGGTCTGATCTGAGTTTCAAAACAATGATTTTAGTGACATATTAACAAATATATCCAAATCTTTTTTCTTTTTATTTCTATAAATAAAAATAAGAAAAAGTCCAAGTCGTTACTTTCCTAGTCAAAGTTGTCCGGTTTGACCAAGGAACTTTCTCATAAGTTTATCATTTTTGTTCTCCAATTTCCTTTTTTCACAAGTATAACTGGATTTAAGTCTATGTTACGTAAACACCCTTTCCCAGTCTGCACTTATTATCAACGAATCTATTTGTATTTAATGAATGAATGAGGGAATTACTAAAAAATATAGAAACGTATTAACATATGTGCATAAAGTCTAAATTGAAATTTTAAATTTATTCTTAATCAAAATGCCTCTTTTTATTGATTTTCTTGTGGTTTAATTTAATTATAAAAAATCTTAAATTGTATAATTCTATCTAGAATTTTAAAAGTAGTAATAAATGTTTAAATTTTTAATTTTTTCTAAAAGTAACTTACCATTAGACTTTTCCCTAGATGTGATTATTTAATACATTTATCCCGTGGATAACTAGTAGATTATAATTTTTAAATGAAAAACAAAATATGAAAAGCCTAAATGCCTAATTTAAGTTGCTTCTGATGGACACCTAATGAGTACTTTCTCACCAATCCGAGAGTCATAGCTTCCTTCTTTTCAACATCTGGTTGAAGCTTCGCTGTTGCTCCGGAAGCTTATAGCATCGTTGAAGACAAAAGTAGCCACCGGCAGCGCTACCTTCCAATTCAAGGTAGCATATGGCCACTTGTTGAGGCTCGGGGACAATTCAAGGTAGTAAACTTTAAATTTTCATGTAGTTATTTGAACGGTATGCATTTATAAGAAAAACGTTATGGTTCATCATATAAAAAAAATTGGTTAACACGATGGAATTGGCACTTAAATTTGATAATATTAGACAGTGGTATGGGTGCCTAATAATTTAATTTATCGTCCCACGTTACGTTATGAGCTTAATTAGGCTATTAGGATCGGACCAGAACGAAATGGCAAACACGAGATTACAGGAATAAGTAGGGGTAGAATTGTGCTGGAATAACAATAACTAACATTAAGAAAAAGGAAAAAAGAAGTTTCTAGAGTAAAGAAAAAGCAGGACAGGAGGGAGTTGTTGGGAGGATGGGAGGTTTGACCTCTCTGTTCCTTCTCTCTATTCTCCTTTGTTGAAAGAAACATTCCAACCCAAATTTCAACATAAAACATGTTAATCATGGTTGTTTCCTGGTAATCTCCTCTTTCTCATTGGTTCCTCATATAACTTCCAACCTCACCTCCCTTTCATTTCTGCACACGCCAACTTAGCGAATCCTTTCGTTTCCTTTGATCTTTCTTTCTTCGTTTAGTTTTCCTGGGAAATTCCAATTCATCCACTTGTTTGTGACCTTTCCCTTCTTCCCACTTCTTAATTGGGTGTCCGGTTCTTTGTGGGCTGAAAAGATCATATTTGGATCAAAGTTTGATCGTCTTAAACATTCATTCACCGCATATCTTGAATATCCATCTCCCGCAGACCTTTGAATTTTTCTTTTTTCTCATCTGACCGATGGGAAATTGCTGTGCGGCTCCCTCTGTAGTCGCTGATCAAGGGGAAAAGAAGCAAAAGAAGAAACAGAATCCATTTTCGATTGATTATGGCTCGAATGGCCTTAAGTTGGTTGTCTTACAGGAGCCTGCGGGACGAGAAATCGCGCAAAGATATGAGCTTGGTCGAGAACTAGGCAGGGGTGAATTTGGAATCACATACTTGTGTACCGACAAGGAGACTGGAGAAAATTTTGCATGCAAATCTATTTCGAAAAGAAAACTAAGGACATCTGTGGATATTGAGGATGTAAGGAGAGAAGTGGAAATCATGAAGCATTTGCCTAAGCATCCAAATATTGTGAGCTTAAGGGATACATATGAAGATGATCATGCAGTGCACTTGGTGATGGAGTTGTGTGAGGGAGGAGAGTTGTTTGATCGGATTGTGGCTAGAGGTCATTACACTGAGAGAGCTGCTGCTGTTGTCACAAAGACCATTGTGGAGGTTGTTCAGGTATGCTTCTATATGTCTATGACCACAGGATCATGCTGTCTATTTTTCTTGTTCAGATTAGCATATATATATATGCTTTGTGGCTTCTTGGTATGTTGACCCAAGCATTTACTCTCTCCTCCATGGATTTCCTTGTGCTTAGTTAGAAGAAACTTTAATATCAATGCCTTGATTCATCACTTTTTACCACATCTGTTGGATTCTTATTTACAGTTGTTAAGGAAAAAGTTTGCCTTCCTTAATTCTACTTTTTATTCGTTACCTTTGCTTGCGTTTTAATCTTGCTCAGGAATTGAGGAGAGCCTACTTAGCTTTTTTATTATTTAATATTTCGATTGTCAGTTTTTTAATACAATCCAGAACACTGACAGCGAAAACTTACACTGAAATTTCCAGTATACTCACTCTGCTATATAAGTTAATTTTTTTTTCCTTTTTTGTTTTCTTGCAGATATGTCACAAGAACGGAGTGATGCATCGTGATCTAAAACCAGAAAACTTTTTGTTTGGGAACAAAAGTGAGGCAGCACCTTTGAAGGCGATTGATTTTGGATTGTCAGTGTTCTTCACACCTGGTTGTTCCTTGTGCTCGCTTATCTGTTCTTTACTTCTGTTTTGCAACTGTTATTGGCAGCAGCTCCGGTTCCATGCTAACCAACATTAAATTATGCTATTTTCTACAGGTGAAAGATTTAATGAGATAGTAGGAAGTCCATACTACATGGCTCCCGAGGTGTTGAAAAGGAATTATGGCCCAGAAATAGATGTCTGGAGTGCTGGAGTCATACTTTACATCTTGCTTTGTGGTGTCCCACCTTTTTGGGCAGGTTGTTATGTTTGCTTTTATTGAAAAGCAAATCCATTGCACAGGAATATCATGAAGCCCATGCCAATTTTTTAGAGAAGTTTTAGTTGAGAACGAAAAAAATAAAAAGAAATAGATGTGGTTTTGTGCATGGATGCATACTGCAAAACTGTCTTATAGTACTTGTTTCATCCGTAGTTGAGTTAAATGGTCGCAAAGAAAATTTTTCACTAGATGTGTTTTTTTCTACAGGTGTGACAAAAATGTGAATATAGGGGTCATTTCATCTGCATGATCACAGTCTTTATCTTTTTTTTCTTTAGTTGATCTCAATGCTTTTTCTTTCTCAAATTTTCTTCTTTTGTTTGCAGAATCTGAGCAGGGGGTTGCACAAGCAATCATCCGGTCTGTTTTAAATTTTAAGAGGGACCCTTGGCCCAAAGTTTCTGACAATGCGAAGGACCTTGTCAAGAAAATGCTTGATCCTGATCCAAACCGCAGGCTAACAGCACAGCAAGTGCTCGGTAATATTTGATTTTAATGAATTGGTATCTCATGAGTTGACTAATGTGTTCGGGAATATATCCAATATTTGAATTCATAGAAACGTTTATATTTATTTGGGTTTGGTTCTTTGTGTGCAGAACATCCTTGGCTGCAAAATGCAAACCAGGCTCCTAACGTTTCTCTAGGTGAAACTGTGAGAGCAAGGCTCAAACAATTTTCTGCGATGAACAAGCTTAAGAAAAGAGCTCTTAGGGTAAATTTCAATTTCTTTTTTCAGTCAAATACATTTCAGCTTAAGTGGGTTTTGTACCAGCCGTCATGTATTTGATAAAAGGCCTATCATAAACTTTTCACTCTTTGTGTTCTCGTCTCTTAGGTAGTAGCTGAGCATTTGTCAGTGGAGGAAGTGGCTGGCATAAAGGAGGGCTTCCAGCTGATGGATATTAACAATAAGGGCAAGATCAACATTGATGAGCTAAGAGATGGGTTGCTGAAACTTGGTCATCAGATGCAAGAAGATGATCTTCAAATTCTAATGGAAGCTGTAAGTTCTGAGCGTTGTCCTAAGCTGATATTAAGAGCTTGGACATACACATATTTGCTGGCTTATAAGCCGATAATGATTGCTTCCTCTAAATAGAGTTTATACCCTTATCAAATGCTTTTGAAAGAAGTTTGGAAATGTTACTATCAAGTCATAATGAATGGGAGATAAAGTTAGTGCTCTTTGTTGTTCATCATTGAGCGGATCATGTGCTGCAAAAGTTCCACTTTCGGGACTATGACTTGAACCTTTTGGAAAATTCTACTTGTTCCCTGTAAGATAGGTTGTAACAGGATAAAAAAGTTTTTGAGTTTTTGAGCCAAATGTTGTTCGAAAGCAAAACTTTATTTCTGTTTGCCTTTTTGGAGTAAAGATCTTGCATTCATCAATTTCTCAAATGGCCAAAAATAAAGTTCAGCTTGTCCACTTTACAATAAGCTGCAACTTATAATCTCTTTTTACAGGGAGACGTAGACCGGGATGGCCATTTGGATTATGGTGAGTTCGTGATGATTTCTGTACATTTAAGAAAGATGGGCAACGATGAACACCTCCGCAAAGCCTTTGAAGTCTTTGATCAAAACCAAAGTGGATATATTGAAGCTGAGGAATTAAGATATGCCTTGGCTAATGATGTCGATGCAAACAGTGAAGAAATCATCAGTGCTATAATTAGTGAAGTGGACACTGACAAGGTCAGTTTGTTTTATCTTCAAGAATTCATTCCACTGTATGCAATCTCACTGGAAGTTTAAATCAACTTAAATATGGTATCAGATATACAGGCGCCTTTGAACAGTGTTATTCTGAAACCTTCATTTTTAACTACTAACAAGTTTGGCCTGAAGGGTCTCGCTGGTTTTATGCAAATGGGCATGCATATTTGCTTTCAAACAAATGCATTGTTGAAGAAAATGTTTTTTTTTTTGGAGGATTATTCAAGGTTTCTTCGTAGCATTCTCAGCATATCTTCTGCCCACACAAAATGCTTCCTTTTTTGTTTTTTTTTTTTTTGCTTTTGAGAAAATAAAGTTAATTGATTGAATGAATGAGGTTGCCATAATGGGTTGCAAGCTGAAGAATAAATCAGGAGATACAAAGACATAGGAAAGATGAAACTAGAAAGTGAGTTGTTCCATGCCTCCATTTTAAACGCTAGAAACTCAAAACGTTTAATTTTACTTGCAGGACGGAAGAATAAGTTATGAAGAGTTTGCTGCAATGATGAAGGCTGGTACCGACTGGAGGAAAGCATCAAGACAATACTCTCGAGAGAGGTTCAACAATTTGAGTATAAAATTAATGAAAGATGGATCACTGAACTTGAGCAAGGCCAGATGATTGGATGGAACTGGAGATGATTATTACTTAGTTGTGAATTGTGAAATTTGTGAAGAACAATATTTTCTACTATTTTTTTAAACAACCCTTTTTGAGATAATTTCCTGGGGCTATTTTTGTTGATATCCCCTCCAGTTGCTTGTGTCTTTCGTTTTGTTTGATGTGAGAATGAGAAGAGAACAAGGCTGTGAATGTAAATAAATATTATTGTTTGTGTTCTGTTCTCTTTTTTCGCTGCATTTGATTCTATTTTTATTTTTTGAGTGTGCTTTTCTATTTTCTCTTAACCGTATGAACTGATTGAGCACAAAACTCTCGTCCACAAGAGATGGTGTCCAAGAATAATAATTTTTTCCTTGTTCATAATTTATGAAAATAATATAATCATATTTTAATTTTCTATTTTATTTTTATAATATTATTTATTATTAAATAAATAAATAATATTTAATTATTCATATTAACTATAACAAAAATTATAATTGATATAATTTAATTATTTAATTCATTTTATATTTTAAAATAAAATTTAGTTTGAAAATAGAAATGTTTTCAAATTTAGAAATTATTTAATAAATACATTTTAGTAAAATATTTGAAAATATATATATTTTAAATAGTAATTTATTTAAATACTTAATTTATGATAATAACATTGATTTAAAAAATTAAATAAAAATTTATTTTGCTTTAAAAATTTATTGCTTATTTAATAATTTACTTATAATAAAATGTGATGTTTTTATTCATAATGTTTATTAATAAATTTTATACAAATTAACATATAATTAATTATAAAATTAGTTTATAAAATTTATAGTTGTGCATTGTTTGCAAGTACCGTACCTCGTCATCCTTCTGCCTCCAAATATTTAATCACGCTTATAGATCTACTCACTTCAATCCTCCAGCATTAAATGGGACGCTCGTCTAAGTTAAGTATGCTATTTTTGTCATTTCACTAAATGTTCATCTACTAGAAAACTAATCATGATCTAAGCATAGGTATGGTAAAAAAATTAAATTATTTTGCAATTTTTGATCTGATCTTAATAATTGAACAATATGAAAAACATGAATCACAAAAGCAATTCAATCATGCTTGATTCGAGATTCTTTCCAAACTTTTTTCATTAGGTGTCAACCACGAGTTATTCAAACATTCAATCTCTAATGTTACCCACAAAGTAGAGAAATAAGTATGAATGCTAGCTCCCTTCCGCTTGCTTTTATAAATAGAAACAAAAGTATTAGGGCTTTATTTTATTAAAGTTAAATATTCTAATTATAATTAAAGTCAAACTCTAATTATAATTATAATTTAATTTTAATAAAATCAAATATCTCATATTTGATTTCTAAAGTTTCCTAAACTTCACAATTAAGTCTAATTTAATTTGGATTATTTTTTCTCTTTTTAAATGCTTTGTAGGTGTGAACTGTTCATAATACATTTTCAATGATTATAAATTATAATTTTAATTTAAAATTATAATTAGATAAATTAAAGCTTTGTTTATTAGAAACCTAAACATAATGAGTCACACTTTTAATTTACCTTTAATTCTATAATTAAATAATTTATAATCATATATTAAGATTGATGTCTAACGACATATCATGACCGCCCAAATATTAGAAATGTTAAACTGACTTGACTCAATCTATCCATACATGGTTTAATATATAATTTAATACTTTCGTCATTCAATGTTCTAATTAGATATGTAATATGGACGCAGTGCCTATTCCTTTAAATCCAATTATATTTGTATTTGTCAATTAGTAATTAATTTATATTTTATATTTTATATTTAAAAAAATCAAATGTCAATTCTCTCTAGCCAAAAAATTCCTTAAATGATCACTAATCAGAACAATGAAGCGTTATTTCTAATTACTTTAGAGTGGAATCCTTTTGATAAATGCATATTTGATTATGATTATACACTCATATTTAACATGTTTTGCTTGATATTTCATAGTTTTATTGTATATTTGGTACTTAATTCGCTCTAAATGTTTTTTTTATGTTATATTTGCCTTCATGGATCAAAAAGAGAAGAAATTTGGATGAAATCGTTGCATGAAATGAAGATTTGAAGTAACTAAAGATCTACATAGCTATATCCAGTGATAGTGTTAATCTCTGTAAACATGTGAAGATTGAAGAATTTGAGTTCTGATGGTGTGCAGTTACATGCCCGTGTATCTTGATACACATGGCCGTGTATATTGCCTGTGTAAGTTTCTATGATGTGTAAAATCATGAATTTAGGTGTTTTTGACTATACACGGTTGCTCACATGCCTAAAGTGACTGTGTATATCTTAAAAATCCTAAATTTTGCTATAAAAAGATGTGAGGGAGGCAAATTGATGAGATTCGACTTTTGCAACAGTTTTGAGACATAAAAAACCTAGAGAGGTAACGATTTTGATTAAGGGACAAGGAAAACAGGAAGAATACATCAAGACATCCAGTAGATAGCTACATCAAATCTAAACTTGCAAGAAGATTCAATAGAAGAAAAAGGGAGATTTAGAATTATAACTTCTTTGTTTTCTATTAGTTTTTCTTTATGTTTATCTTTGATTTCATTTTCTAGAATTAGTAACTAAACGATTTAGGTATCTAGATGTCATGAACCCTAGTTTGAGATAACAATAAGTTTTAATCTTTTATTCAAAGCAATTATATTGATTGATTTACTATGCTTCAATTATGTGTTTAATTCTTGTTCTAATATATTAGGAATATTAGTGTATGATTTGATTTCATATGATTGAAATTGGAAAATTCTCTTGTATGAATAAATCTACTATAATTATAAGGAGTTGCATGCAAACCTAAAGATAGGCCGACATAAATCCTCTAGGTTAAGGTCAAACCTAGTAGCAAAATTCATAAATCGATAATATAATTATAGGGGTTTTAACTAGAAAAATTTATGTTAATTAACTAATAAATTAGTTGTTAATAGTTTGGAGAGGTTTATTAACATAGGATAGGAATTTTCGTAATCAATAATATGATTACATAATAAAAGGTTAATAATTCAAAGACACTTAGGGTGATTAATCACCAAGATATTAATATTTGATATTGATTTTTCTTCATATTTTACTTATTCTAAGTTTAGAATTGTTTAATCTTAATTTAGTTTATTTGTTGAGCTTTATTTTTAATTAAAGATTCAACAATAAAAAAGGGTAACAATTAATAATTACTGTCTTCGTGGGATCAACCTATACTTGTTTGTGTTAGCCACAATTACTCCATGCACTTGCGGTAAAATTACTATTGACCTTAATTCCAATTATGGTAATTGAAATAATTTTGGATTTTATAAACTTTCAATATGAACCTTTCGTATTTAAACAAATATAATTTATTCTAATGAATTGGGGTTTGCGAGGGATTTAAAATGAAGATATCATACCATTAGTGAAATTTAATTTCATCTAAGGATTAGGATTTGTAGTTTTGGCAAAATTAATACTATAATTATTCAATAACAATCAAAATAATTTTGATTAAATTATAGAATTAAAAGTCAGCTTTGATACTACTGTTGGAAAAGTAGCTTGGGATCCAATCTTGTGCATAATGGAATAATTACAAATTTTTTTGTATTTTATTTCTTGAAAACCAAGATCACTTTAAATTCTATAAAATGATTAACACATAAATCATAATAGAGTACAAATCTTAATTAGTAGCTTATTCTGAAGTTTAATCTTTTTCTTGTATCCCTCGAATTATTTCTAAAATAGATCTATCTCAACCACTGTAGTCGTATAAGCATCTGACTTTTAATGTATCCACAAATTGAGTTGAGAGAACTCTGCAACTATTGTAGAGAATGTTAAGGAAGAAGTGTTAGCTTTCTTAAAACTTAAGCGTATTTATAATAGATTTTAGACATTTTAGTAATTTAATTAAAATTAAATTCTATTTTAATTAAAATTTAATTAGAATCACAAATAATTCAAATTAAATACCAATTATGCCCAAATAAGATTCAATATCTCATATTAATCCTTATTTATTTAATATCTCACATTTAGTCATAAAGTTGCTCAAAATTTACAATTAAATTCAACTTGATTAAAATATCTTTTCTCTCTTCAACCCATTCTTTATGTGTGACCCATTATGTTCTTAAATATATTCAAATGGATAAAAATTACAAGACTAGATCATATTTGGGATTAGATAAATCAAAATTTTTTAATTTCTTTAATTATCTAATTAAATAATTTATATCTATAGATCAAGATTGACATCTAGTAACATATAATGACTAACTAAATATTTAGGAATACCAAAGTGGTTTTGAATAACCTTTCATATATGATTTTTCTGTATAATTCAATTATTTCATCATACAATATTCCAATTAAACATAAATCATGAAATTAATGTCTACTTTATTTTGAATCTAATCATATTAGTTCTCCATCATTAGATATTGATTCAATTAATGACCTTTATAAACTATTTACAAAATATCATTTCATCTTAGCCAATAATTTCTTGAATCAATAGTAATCAAAAACAATAAAACATTCTCCTTAATTACTTTAGGATGATGAATATTATATTGATCATTCAACTATCTCCATATAATTTATGTTACATCTAATGATTACCGACTGAGCTATTCTTGACTAGAACAGGTCATAAGTAATATCAAAATCTAACAATTCCTGTACAAGATAACTTTAGAGATCTCAAATCAAAGAACCACTTATACAATCATCACAATAAGAATTTCCATAGATACCCAAGTATTGCTTGAAATGAATTTCTCATATAGAGTTAACTCAGTGAACTTGTTCTCTAACAAGCACTCACACGTTTATTTAAGTTTTTCCATATCTTAATTTATGAGATCGACTACTTCTGTCATAAGGAAAAACATAATGTGTGTAAGTCTTTTACATTTTATTAACGTCCAGTCCTTTCCTCTTGGACACACATGGTCATTAATTCATTTATTGACCACTTATATGTATTATAAGAGATTTTAAAGGGTCTGTACGCTGGTAAAAGAGTATTCAAAATGTAATGTATGAGGAAAAAATCAAACATTTCAACCTCTAGTTTCTTTAATTAAGCTGCAATATCCCTTATCTTCATGATATGCTCACGCACACCTCAAATACCAGTAAGCCTTGTAGATGAAAACTTCATAATTAGAGTGCTTGCAAGTGCTTTTTCTGAAGTTCCGAACTACTCATCAACAACCTTCAGTAGAGCACGAATATTGTCATGTTGCTCTACGAAACCACGAATGCCAGCAGAAATTTTGGTTTTAATGAACATCACACTTAGGCGATTAGATCGTTCCAAACACTCATAAAGTGCAATTTCAGTTGTAGTGCTGACCTTCGTTATCTTAGGTGGTTTGTCCTTCTAGATAACATAATCAATGTTCATCTACCCCAAATGAAGAAGAATTATCTCATTTCAAATTTTATAGCTTTCAACTCTTAATTCGGGAATTTCACAACTTATATAAGAGAAACTAACAGTTTGAATAACTATATATATATATATATATATATATATATATATTACCAATGTAAAACATATCTTAAGACATAAATCAATTGACATAAGAATTGCCTAAGAGTTAAATTTTTTATTCAAACATATTTATGCTAAACTTTATGATAAAATTATCAAATTATATACCAATTTCTAATACCTATGAGTAAATTAGAAAAATAATTTGATATTTCATCCTAATTAATTATTCAAATATAATAAAAATTTTAGTGAGATAAAATTTATTATATTCAAATAATTAATTACAAGTAAAAGTTTCTACTCTTTATGTGATTAATTACATAAAAATATAATTTATACATATAATTAGGATTGTTGTGGCTAAGCCTTAATAATTAATCACTAAAATTTTTTTATCCATAATGTTATTCACAAGGCAAAATATAGATAGAATAGCCATGGAGTAATAGCCCTAATAATTAATCACTAAAATTTTTTATCCATAATGTTATTCACAAGGCAAAATATAGATACAATAGCCATGGAGTAATAGCCCTAATAATTAATCACTAAAAACTTTTTATCCATATAATGTTATTCACAAGGTAAAATATAGATAGAATAGCCATGAAATAATAGCCCTAATAATTAATTACTAAAAACTTTTTTTTATCCATAATGTTATTCATAAGGCAAAATAGAGATACAATAGCCATGGAGTAGTATGGTGCATGTTTAACATTTGTAGAAATATAATATCAACGGAGTATGCACACAGGCATAAACCGTAGATCAGATGACTGAGGCCTGTTATGCACTCAAATGAGGGTGCGGGTTCAAGCCATTGCCTCAGTAAGTGGTTTCCTTCTTAAAACCAGACACAAAACGGGCATCATATAACGAGATTTTGTTGTCAAACAAAGACATAAATCCTTGTCGACTTTGTTATTAAAACAACATAAAACGACAACGTCTAGTTTATAAACACAAAGTATAGCTTTTAAAGCGTCTCCATAAAAACGCAGCTTCAGGAGCAGTTTTTAGTATTTCGCACCGTTCCGGCCAGAAACCGATACCGGAACGGTCATAGAAATACCGGTGAAAGATTCCGGTCGTTACCGGCCGATTCCGGCCGATACCACCAATACCGGATTATTCCGGGTCGTTCCGTAAAGAATAAATTGTTGAGGGACTAATTTGTAAAAAGAAAAAAATTAAAACCTAATTTTATCCCCCCACCCCCGACGCAGACTCTCCCTCTCCTCATCTTCTTCAGATCTTCTCTCCCTTCAGCCGTCCTGAGTCTCGTCGCCTCCGGTCTGCCTCGCCGCCTGCTTCGCGTCTCCTCCGGCGTCCGGCCTTCTCCTCCTCGCCTTGCCTCCCCTCCGGCCTTCTCTCCTCCTCGCCTCGCCTCGACTGCCTCGGCCCTCGCCTCACCTCGCCTCCGGCCTTCTCCTCCTCGCGTCGCCTCCGGCCTGCTCCCTCTTCTTTTGTTTTTTACCCGAGAAGTCTGAGTCCCTCTGTTCTTGTGTGGTGTCTGCTGTGTCTTGCTTGGAAAATTTAACAAAAATGAGTAGCGGAGAACCCGAAACGTTGCTTGGAAATTTTAAAAAAATTGATTGCTTGGAAATTTTACCCGAGAACCAACGTTGGTCAAGAGATGCTTTGATTAAATGTAGTTAAATCCTCCTCTGGAATCCGACAATAGACCATTAAAAAAGGCATGGAAAAAAGGCAAAAAGTTGTCAGAAATTCATAACCCTAAAGTGCATGCGAGCTCATTTTGCATTTAATGATTTAGTCACATTTAAATATGAATTTACAAACACATATTTCAAAAATATAAAAATTAGTTAAATTAATAAAATTTTAAAATATTTAAATTAATAAATATTTTAATTTTAATTGATTTTATGACAGTATAATATCTATTAAATCTTTTAAACCTTAAATTTTTTTATTTTTTGTTAAATTTTTGGCTCAATTTTTAAAATATTAATAAATATTTAAAAACACGTGTGATAATTAGGAATTTAATAATCTTTTTAAATTTGGATCAAAATTAAACTAACAAAATAAGAAGACTAAAGT
>JANVCQ010000005.1:33358161-33389984 GCA_025531925.1 Erythroxylum plowmanianum | reverse complement strand
AAAATATATAAATATTCAAATAAAATTTGATTTAATAATTAAAATATATTTCAAATAAATATTAGTTTATAAATAAATTTTTAAATTTTAAATTATTTATCTTATTACAATAACATAATTTTATTAAGAATTTGTTAATAAATATTATATAAGAGATTAAATAATTTACTTAATTAAAATTAATTCATCTTTAAGCTTTATCTAAAATGTAATTATTATTATTGGTAAAAATATAACTACATTAATTTTAACGACTAAACGAATTTTGATTTTAATTTGAAAGAAAAATTGAAACATATTTTGAATTTCAAATTATAATTTGAAATTTTTTTGTAATTAACGTGTCAATCTTTTCTCGGAACGCACCTCACCGAAAAAAAAACGTGGCAAGATGCAATTGGATACGAGTAAAGAAACAAGAAGTCAAGAGCAGAAGCAGCTGTGTTTGAGCCTTTGCTTGGCATTGGCAACCAACTTTAGGCGGAGCATTCAATCTAACACTTGCCTCGTTCTTATCGCCACTATCATTTCCTCTCTCCAATTTCTTATAAATCTCCTAATTCCTTTCTGTCGTTCTAATTCCACTCTCTACGAACCTACACTATGGAGGCTACATTGCCTGCTTGCAAGTCTGTGACCCCAACTCCTGTAAGATTCCTTCTCTTCTCATTTACATTCCATCACTTTCTTTGTGGTTTTTTTTATCTGGCTTGGACTTTCTGTTCTCTTCTGTCAATCTCAAATCTTGACGCTTTTAACCCAATATTCTGCTTCTTTTCGCTTGTCTTTGTTGTGGTTTCACAAGTTGGGTTAGTCTTTAAAATTGGATCTAATCGATCCTAGAGCTCGAGCTTTTGTACTTTGTAGTTTGCTATACTATTCGGGTTGGGCAACTGAAAGAGCGACTTACTCGGTTTTCGATTGTTGAACTGGTATCTTCAACTTCGAGTGAAACTTAGTAATGTTCAGCCGTAAACTTTTTGACTGACTTTTCGATCTTCTGAAGGTGGTTACTTATCATTTGCCCAAACGTGTTGTTTATATGTTATCCTAATGATGTTCTTTCTTTATCAACTTTTCAACTTCGGAGACTTTTCTTGCCAATAGAAGGCCAGTAGCTAATCAAAGAAGTGAGTTTTGAGGAGGAATAATAAGAAAGTAAAACATGGCTGAAAAGCAGTGCAACTTCCGTTTTCAGTGTCTATGGTTGATCGAAGAGTTTTTATTTTAACCAGTGTCATATGCTGTCTTGCACTTTAACATATCTTGATACCTTGGCATCCTATTTGGTTAAAATCAGCATTGTGTAGTTCATGGAAATTAATGAATAGTTGATATTTGATTTTCCAAAGTCCTATGGTGCTCTAAATTTTTCTTTTTGCTTCAGTTGGCAACATTGAAATGGTTTATTAAATGCTAGGGCTTATTTGTAAAAGCTGGAGGAATCAGGAGCACCCAATATAGCTTTATTGTGGGAAACAAAGTTAACTTTCCTAGACAAAGAGCCCAGGCTGCCCAGGCTACTTTTAAGTCTAATAAGAGTGCAGGAGCTCTAGGGGCTACATGTCGTTCTGATAAGATACTCATTGCAAATAGAGGAGAAATTGCTGTTCGAGTCATACGAACTGCCCATGAGTTGGGAATTCCCTGTGTTGCTGTCTATTCAACCATAGATAAGGATGCACTCCATGTGAAATTGGCTGATGAATCAGTTTGCATAGGTGAAGCACCAAGTAGTCAGTCGTAAGTGGTTTTAGTTTCCTTTTCTTGGTTGGCAAATGTCCCAAATAGAAACTAGAAGATGGTATAAAAGCACACTGCTTATATGGAACTGTTTTTCAACAGGTACTTATTGATCCCAAATGTCTTGTCAGCTGCTATCAGTCGTGGATGCACCATGCTGCACCCTGGATACGGCTTTCTTGCTGAGAATGCTGTATTTGTTGAAATGTGCAGAGAGCATGGAATAAATTTTATTGGCCCTAATGTAAGTCAAAATACTTAAAACTCTTATATAATAAAATTTGTAGTACCTTTGTGTTTATTTAACGCATAACTCATGTTAGAATCTAAATCCTGTTTGTGTCTTAACCATACGTCTTTTCTTCAATAAATTTTATCAATACAGTAAAAGGAATGAAGATCCCCACTTTTGCTTTCTGAAGAACATTAAATTTCAAAAGATTGTGTTAAGATCTAGGAAATATTAGGGGATCTATAACAATTGTCTTCCAGTAACTCTCTATGATTTTGTAGAGTGTGATTATGTTTACATCTATCAACTTCTCTTTCTTGTATTTAGACATGGAAATTCTCTAATTATTGCCTACATAATAATATAAAGTTAATTTTTCAGGATATTTTATATCATGGTAAGGGGGAAATTCCTTGCACAGCATTACGACCTATACCATGAAAAAAGATGTTGCTAAGCTCTATCTTTAAGTTCCTAGATTAATTCCTTATGGTATTTGGCATAATATTATGATGATTTGTCTTTTGATTCTTTTTACTCTTCTTTTTCTATGTGTTGTTGGAAGAAGAAATCTCTACAAGTTGTTGTGAATGGGAATGATGTTTAGTTGGTTGTGTTGCATAAAGAGTAGTAGTCAAAATGCCTTTCAGAACATTTAATTCTGGAAATTCATGCTTGTGGTTATTTCCTGGAATTAAACAATTGGTGAAGACATGAATGCGTTGTTTCATTTTGGCAGCCTGACAGTATCCGAGTGATGGGTGACAAGTCAACTGCAAGGGAAACAATGAAGAATGCTGGGGTTCCAACTGTGCCAGGAAGTGATGGTTTATTACAGGTATGTTGCTTGTTATCGAGTACTTCAATTTCAAATAAAGTGAGATCAAGTTAAATTACATGGTAGAATGTGCTATAAATATGATCTAATTTTTGTTCCTTTAAGTGCTTATTGTTTTTGGCATAACGTTGCTTGGACCATGATCGTGGGATCTAATGTCATTTTATTTGGATACTTAATGTTATAACAGAATACAGAAGAAGGAGTAAAGCTTGCCGATGAGATTGGTTTTCCTGTGATGATCAAGGTGAGAGCTATGCTCTTAATAATTAGATTGTAATGCTTTAAATTCCCATAGCAAGTTTGAATTTGAGTACTTGTGGTATCCTTTCTCATTTCCTACTAATCTCAGCTAAATGAAAAATAAAATTAAAGAGTTTGTACTGCTTATTTGACATCAGTCTTTTGCCTTTTAGGCAACTGCTGGTGGTGGAGGACGTGGAATGCGTCTTGCTAAAGAACCTGATGAGTTTGTAAAGTTGCTACAGGTATTAAGAATGAGCTGTTTGTTGCTTCACATGGTACTCATATTGAGAAATATGTCAGTATTAACATATCATGTGCTATCTTTTACAAATATGATTAATTTTCAGCAAGCTAAAAGTGAGGCTGCTGCTGCATTTGGAAACGATGGAGTATACCTGGAGAAGTACATTCAAAACCCAAGGCATATTGAGTTCCAGGTAATCATTATGTGTAGATGATATTCAAGGGTTGACATGTGGGAATATAATAAATTCAAAAATATTGTTACGAAGGGTTAAGGCTACAACCTAAATTCCTTGGTTGCAATTTAATTCAGCTTATTGCATGAAATAATTAATGGTATATTCTATTTTTGTGATATATATGTGTGTGTGTGTAGAGTAATTATTGTGTTAATTAGACCATACACTAAATATCTTTAACTAATGTAGTGCAGTTCCAGATGGCCACCAACTTGCTTTGAGATAAATATTACTGGGCTGAGTTCTTATATGCTTACTACTAATCATCCATAAATTTTCTGATTACTTGTTTCATTTTTTCCATTGTGAAATGAGAGTTTATAAATAATAAGATTTGGTGGTCTTACTGCTTTAATTACTAAGGAACTATCATGTGATTTTACAGGTTCTTGCAGATAAATATGGTAACGTTGTTCACTTTGGTGAGCGTGACTGCAGTATTCAGGTACTGAGAACAGCGATTCGCTTTCATAAGTTTAACTCACGACTAGACTGTGAATAAATTGCACTCTATTTCACTTTTGAAGCTAGCACATTGATACAAGAACTTCCATATTGATTGTACAGAGACGTAACCAGAAACTGCTAGAAGAAGCACCATCTCCTGCATTGACACCCGAGTTGCGCAAAGCCATGGGTGATGCAGCAGTGGCAGCAGCAGCATCAATAGGGTATATTGGTGTTGGTACTGTTGAGTTCCTTCTGGATGAACGGGGTTCCTTCTACTTCATGGAAATGAACACTCGAATCCAGGTCAGCCTTAGTGAACAAAGATGTGTATTCTTACATTTAATCACATATTTGGAGATCATCAGGGTAATGGTAACACAAATGAGAATATGAGAAAAATTGCAGGTTGAACATCCTGTAACAGAAATGATTTCATCCGTTGATTTGATTGAGGAACAAATTCGTGTAGCCATGGGAGAAAAGCTTCGATACAAACAGGTAGTTGAACAAAGATACTTTGATTTTATGCCTTAATTGCACTGGAATTGTTAATGGGTTTGATTTGCAGGAAGACATTGTGCTTAGAGGTCATTCAATTGAATGTCGTATCAATGCAGAAGATGCTTTTAAGGGATTCAGACCAGGGCCAGGTATAAATTTTGTCAGACTTTATTTGAGATCATGGCCAATTCATTTTCTTGCAATCTTCAGAATGCTGATATGTCAATTTTCCTGTATAAGATTACTTAAATCATGTCTCGATAACAGAGGAATGGATGGCATATTTTTTCATTTGCTGTGCCTGCCATTCCGTCTTGTTACTGTTCACTGAAGTCTTTGTTACATTAGAAGTGTTAAAGCCTGGTGATGAATTCTATTTTTTAGTTTTGCCTAGTTGAAGGCTTTACTGCAGACTACCTTTTGTCTAATGTTTTTGCTTTTTTCTATTGAATTCCTATACCCAATGTATTGGTCTTCTTATGCAGATGCACTGTCCTGTTCTACAGATGCATTTTTTAAGGTCAAAGAAATGCAGAAGTAATGTTGTAATATTCTCTATTAATTCCCCAGTACTATTTTCCTTTCCAATGGCAGGGAGAATAACGTCATACTTGCCATCTGGAGGCCCGTTTGTTCGGATGGATAGCCATGTTTATACTGATTATGTAGTTCCTCCAAGCTATGACTCCTTGCTTGGGAAGGTTCGTTAAGTAGCCATTTTATTCTGCTAAGCTTTTTGAATTTCATTAGTTATAAAATGTTAATGGAGCTATTGGGTTTTATACATTCTCATGTTGTTTAACTTAACATGTGTTACTTGCCTGAGTTGACTTTCTATTGTTTGTTTTTGCATTTTCTTCTTGTAGTTTTTTCATCTCTTGACAGTGAGCCTGATGTGAATACAAAACTATGTCTTGTGTAGGATAATTATAGGAAATTCTGTCGTGAACTGGCAGAAATACTTTCTTGATTTTTACTGTCTTCTTTTGCTTCATTGTATGTATGTTTCACATTTTGGCTGTTATGCAATGCAGAAGTTGGAAGATAAAGTTGAGCGTAAATAATAGAGAAATTTTCTTTAATCATTCTTTTCCTGATTTTTTTTAAATTCACAGATTGGTGTCTTATGCTTTATTGACCTGTGTTGCTTGCATTGCAAATTAGCTTCAGCTTGCTTCTGATTCCTAAACAAACATAACTATTTGCTGCAGCTAATTGTTTGGGCTCCAACAAGAGAAAAGGCAATTGAGCGCATGAAAAGGGCTCTGGATGACACTGTTATTACAGGTACTTATTCAAGGTTTAAACTCCTATATTCATGCCTGGTGGGCCTTTTCTTCAGTCATTTGAAAACTCATTGGCACGGTAGCAACACATTCACTCTGAAATTAAAGCTTAAATGGCTTAGGGTAGATAAGTTTGGAAGCCCTGGTTTAGTATTTTAGTGTTCGTACAGTTAATATTACCTGTTGTAAGGAGGAAGGTGGATTCTTTATATACAAATCTCCATTTCAACATGTTCAGATTTTTTGGTCGGCTGCCATTACTAGTTAAGCTTGAGCATTGGCCTTGTTAATTGCAGTAAACTTGAGTGGCCTCTTGTGTCCTATCAAAGCTCATATTCCTTAAAATCTTTATTTCATTTGTAACTGTTGATTAATCGGTGCACTCATTTCCTCCAGGAGTTCCAACAACAATAGACTACCATAAACTTATTCTTGAAGTTGAGGTAAGAAGAGCTATTACATCACTTGCGTTTCCCATTTTTACATCACTTGCGAGTCCCGTTTAGAGCTCTGTGTATGTTGTTTTGCTGAACCCGAGTAATTTTTTCCTTGTTCATAGGACTTCAAAAATGGCAAGGTTGACACAGCTTTCATTCCCAAGCATGAGCACGAGTTGGCAGCAGTAAGAAGCTGATTTAACCTGATTTGTAAATTCTGACTTTGGACCTATAAGGTTGATTTGATTTTAATTAGTTGCTTTGCAAGCATAAACAAAATTAATTGGAAATATAGCTTATCAGGGTCCTCATTTTTTAGCATTCAAAGGTAACTCCGCCTTGTTTTGTCTGCAGCCACAGAGCATTGTAGCAGCCAAAGACTTGGCCAGCGCAACTGCATAGGTAGTTGAAACTGGCAACGACCATATTCAAAGTCGGTCGCATATTTTGGCATTGAAGGCCTTTTCTATTACTCTGTTTCTTTTTTTTCAGGTTGGTACTAGAGAAAAGGGTGTGTTGTAAAATTTTGATTACTAGTGTATTTCCGATGAACGTGCTAAAAATTTCTGTACTTGGGATAAATAAATGCTAATAACTTATTCACCACAACACCTCAGTAATTTCTAGTAAATTTATTAGAAATTATAATAAATATTTTGAAAAAAAAATTCCATAATTATTTTCTACTTTTGGACATCCAAACTCAATACAATTATTGAGAGGTAAAATAAGAAACTCCAAATAAAGGTGGGAGTGGGACCATTTTGTATGAATTTTACCTCCTAAGGTACTTTTAGTTCAATCTCCTTATATATTTAAGAAATAGTTCCCATTAAAATTTCTCAATACAACTAACTTGATGTAAATTATTTTATTTGATTACATATAACAAATTAAGTTCACATTGATCTAACAACAATCTTATTGCCGACTTACAGAATCACAGGTCTATAAATAGATTTCTGGTAATTATATCATATAGGCTTATATATCTCTTTGCCTTCTCTTTTATTTTTATTATGAGATTTGATTTCTATCAAAATCCGTATCCATATTATAACCATGCCTCCTTTCTAATATCTATTTTATGGATAAATATTCTCATTATAATTATTTTTTTATTTAAGATTAGCCAATGCTGGATATGTTTGACAATACTCTTTACATTGGTCATAACTCTCTCAATTTTGACTGTGGTTAAGATGATTAAGCATCTAATAGAAAGATAAGAAAGGAATCTAGAACTTTTTTTTTTTTGATTAAAGGGAAAGTAATAACAGAATTACAACACTAGTCTGGGGGTACAAAGCCCCTATAAATCCTCTAAGAGGATACAGTGGCATCCGATGGGTGTAGAATCGAAAAAAGTAAGACCGACATTCGGAGGTACTGCATGTGTGGAGAGCCAGTCTGCGTATCTATTGCTCTCTCGATAAACGTGACGATGAACAACAGACCAATTCCGTGTGAATATTTCGTGTATACTCGTGACAATGGGGTGGGAAGTCTGAGAGCGAGTCTCCGCGGTAGAAATGAGATGGTACGCAGCCATGGAATCTAACTCTAGTTTGATCTGACGAAAGCCCTTGTCTCAAGCTAACGACAGCCCTGTATAAACGTCCCAAAGTTCAGCCATCAACGGTTCACACCAACCGAGATTATGAGAGAAACCCCTAAGCCAGTTGTCGTCTTCGTCACGCAAAAGGCCACCGACCGTAGCTGATTGTTGGGAGCGATTACACGCTCCATCTATGTTAAGCTTGACCCAACTCGGAGGCGGTGTACGCCACCCAATGAGTTGCTAGTGACGAGGAGGGGGGCCTAAGCCTGCTCGGTGCTGCCTCACGAAAGCCTGCTGGATCTGATCTGCAAAAAAGAAGATAAGCATGTTAGGAGACAAAGGCCAAGTAAAATGAGCATCAAAGATAGATTTGTTCCTCCAAGATCACAGGAACCAGCACGTAGTGCCAAACAGGACCGGCCAATCGTGCCCCTGTAGGCGCCGATGATGGTGTAGGTTGGTCAGGAGCCACTGACGAAGCGGCATAAAATAAAAGTCCGTAGTGGATAGAGCCAGGGGCAGCGAGTCCCACACTTGGCACCCGCGAAAGCAATCACGAACAACATGAAAAGGAGTTTCGTCCGCATGGCAGCGCGGGCAGGAGCTATCAGTAGTCAAGTGTCTGTGCGACCAATAATGGTTGGTGAGAATACGCTCCTGAGCCAACAACCAGAGGAAGGCTCGTATGCGTTGAGGACCGGGCCATTTCCAAATAGCAGGCCAAAGTGTATCGGACGATGGCTCAGCATGGCCCATGATCATGGAATAGGTCGAAGCTACAATGAAAAAGTCAGTTTCAGATGGCCCCCAGATCACTTTGTCCTGCCCGAGATATGGCTTGGGGGGGAAGGTGCCCGCAATAAGGTGACAAATCGACTCGGGAAGACAGGAGTGTAAAATGTCCCAATTCCAACTGCCCGTGGCCTCCACATACCGGTGAGCGCTGTAATGAAGAGAACGCTCGGGTATAGGATGGGTAGTGTGAGAGAGAAGCGGTCCAATGCCGCCTAACCAGGGGTCAAGCCAGAAACGAGTTCGAGTGTCGTCGCCTATTCTCCATTGTAATCCTTGGGTCACGATGGGCCAGATAGCCTTAATACTGCGCCAGATCATTGACCCACCTTTAGTCGCGAGAGCAGGGGGGATATTGGCGGCGTCGAAGTGATATTTAGCAGAAAGGATTTGGACCCAAAGTGCTGTAGGCTGAACTATCAACGACCAACCAAGTTTAGTTTGAGAGGTTCTAACTATGTCAAGTTTGGATATGACGGAGCAAAAGATCCATAGGTTGTCTTCGTTTATGTCCACTAAGAAAAATGGCGTAAACCTTTCATAAAAAAAAGCCTTAAAATCATATTTTTGGGCATCGATTAAAAACTCTACCTAGTTTAATTGTAAAAACCTTAAATTATCCAACTTTTTAATTTAGTTTTTAACTTTTCGGTTCGAATTAATTCAATAACTTTTGTTGTTAAAAATTAATTATTTTATTAATTAATCAATTAATTTTTTAAATTAATAAATATTAATTAATCAGTTAATTTTTATAAATTAATAAATTCTTATAAACTAAAATAAATCAATTAATTTTCATTTAACAATCTTTTTCTCAATTAATCTTCAAATTATTCTGTAGATAAAGAAAATCTCTTTCAATCATAATTTAAATTATTTCATTTTATTTAATCTTTTTTCAAATTTAAGGTAGTCTAATATTGGTTAAACTTTTTAAATCATAAACATCTTGTTTTATTAGTTTCCTTCAAGTTCGACTTTTAAAACATTAGTTTTGAGTCATTTTTTCCGTTAAGATTTGTTAAGTTTGAGGGAGGCAACTACCTATCTTCCTCTCTTTCTTTTCTATATTACTAATCTTCTAAACTTAGTTAAAGGAAACTGAATCCTTAGGATGTATTAATTGAAAGACTTGATTTATTTTTATTGTTAGGCTAATATTTAAGTATCAATTATTTTTACTGTAATCTTGTGTTGATTTTTTTTTAAAAATATAAATTGTTCATGATTGTACCGATTAACTAGTTTATTATGTAGTTCAATCTATTACTAAATTATTTATTAAATACAAAATTATTTAATTCCTCTAATCAATGAAACAACTATTATTTAATAGATTATTAGGTCTAGGATATTTGGACATTAGGAAGAACAATACCGAATTGCAATAACTTTGATTGTCTAGTTCTGCTTCATCGTTCTTTCTAAATCTTAAAGCTAATATTAAATTAAATCTTCAAAAGCTTGACTTAGGTTCCCTAGTAGTTAGGGATAATTAGATCAAATTTCTCTCTAGTTAATTATGATTAAAGAAATATAAGAACTAATTCTAATGGTAAACTTTTGAAATATAAATTGATTTATTCTTATTTTATTGATTGACATACATTTTCAAAGGTGTCTACTGACGTAGACTAAGGTTTTTTCTATTGATTTCTTCATATTTTAATTTTTATTGTTCTAGATATAATTTATATTGCTTTCTTTATATTCAAAATCCCTCTTATTTGTCTTTGTTTTTAAACCACAAATTTAGGCAAGGTATTGTCTGTAGGACCAACCCTTACCTATGCTACTACATAAATTTTCAAGAGTGAAGTATTACTTTTGGGTGTAGTGATAACATACCAATCTTGGTGCTATTTTTGGGTTTTAATCTAACTAATTCCTTACTTTTGTGTCTTACTTTGATTATTATATTATTATTATTTCTTATTTATTATCAACTTTTATTTGTCAAAAAAAGATAATAGAGACTAACTTTCAACAATTTGGCACTACGGTAAATAGTTCCTTTAACGAATAACAAATTGCTTAGCTAACCTCTCAAGTTCATCAAATAGTTATAGGACATAAGCAAATAATGATTGCTCGTATGATTTGTTTAGTAGTGTGAATCCTAACAAATATGAGCTTAATTCTTCATGAGGAGCCTATTAAGTAATTTAATATAGCAGGTGGATATCTGTGGTAACTAAAACAAGTTTATAATACTTATCCTAATATTTAACCTAAGATGGAAGGATCAAACCATTTTTTACTATTGGAATAAAAAAGAATATCAGTTAGTAGCTTAAAATTACCCAAACTTCCAACAATGCAGTCAACCATACCCACTTCACAATATCATTAGTAGATGAAACAATTCTAGCAAAAGATGAGAGCAAGTTTTAGTGTTTAAAGGATCGAATGGGCTAGATGATAACAATTATTAGTTATTTAGAAGCCCAAATTGTGGAGAATTTACACTCCTAAACCATTATTAATCTAAGAGAAAACATAAGTTTGAGGAGTGTCAAAGCATAGACTTGGCAATTAAGCCTCGCTCGGCCCAAACCCACTCCAAAGTCAATAGGCTAGCACTAAGATAGTATCCCATTACCATCCCTAGCGAAGCAGTTGAGTCATCAATACAAATGCCTCATGAATCGATGAAGTAGAATGACTAGAAAGACATTGTCATTAAAGGAGATATTTTTACTAATGATGAGTCCCCTAATAGATAAGGTAAATAAAAAATTACTAAATGTGTGCCTATTGAGGAAGAAAAGAAGTTTAACTTAAATGTTGGAGTCAAAAATTATTGTCAAAATGAATGATTGCCCAAAATTATAACTAATAGGTAATGTTCCCTACAATTTGTTTTTTTGAGAAATTAAAAAATTATATTGATTAGAGATAGTAATGGTTACAGCGTTTGGGAGATAAAAACCCTCCCCTTAACCCAAAACGATAGCGTTACAAACTAATTAAAACTCTTAACAACAACTCATAACACGACAACGTTTCACACAGTAATAAGACCATCGTTAGTCCGAAAAAGGTAAAGCACAAACCACTTCCCCCAATCTCACTTCTAACCTTCTGGATTAGGGTTGGAGCAATCGCGTTCTCCACCCTCCTAAGGCTCCTATGAACTTAGAGGTAGATGGCCCAACGAAAGTTCTACCTGTTCATTGTAGCATGACCACTCTAGCCTATCCTTTGGTGATTAAGGTAAGATTGATAATCTGTAATCCCATTTTCCCCTTCTTCATATTTCATCCTTAATATGATCGATGAAAGTTGAATGTAACTTCCTTTCTTGTCTTTTTGAGTTCTAGGACCTTAGATAAGCATCCCTTACTCCTTTCCAAGCCCCGATGGCATCTCCTTTTCGGTAGCTGAACAATAAGCCCCTCTTCCAGTGCCTTCAATATTATCAGTTGATGTTAGCTTCGAACTGCCTGCTACTTTTGGTATGCATGTTTCTTTGTTTCACTTTTTTCTGCATGTTTCTCTATATTCTCCATACATTTGCAAGTTGGGATGAGCATTCCTTGATAGAGCTAGAGGAGATAATATGTTCTCTAACTTTATCAAAGATGCACTCTCTTACCTAATGTGAATTCTTACTAACGTTTTGAAATCTTCGCATGTTTCTTTTTGCCCATATTTCCTTAATGCAAGTTGCAAAGGAAATTAAACTGATAAGAGAATTAGGTTGAGAAATATACTTTAGTTTGCATAATCACCGTGAAATGAATTGTGCTTAGGGACTACAAACCTTTGTGATTTATCCAAGACCAAATGTCTTCTGAGAAGGGGACACTCAAAAAACAGATGGTCCCTATTCTCTTATCCTAGTTACACAGGACACAATCCACTCTTGAATTCAGAAAAGAGAGTCTATCCATAGTACTAAGTTTGTTTAAAGTAGTATGTCATAGGATGAATGAAGAGTTAGGCATTAGCTCTTTATGCCAAACTACTTCATACCATTCCACTTTGGCATTTCTCCAAAACAGCCATTCTCTGCAATTTTTTTAAATATGAATATACCCTATGGGTGGTTTCTCCAAATGTATTGGCCAGGTGTTAATAAGTTAGGGGAGTAGGTAGTTTGTAGGTATTGAATTTTTGCCAAGAATTCCTCCCACTGACCCTCTTTAATAAGGGCCTTCATTTTAGCATTTAATGGCAGATGACTCCATAATTGAACTACACTCTGATTCATGATTATTAGTCCATTTCCTGACCAGTTGTCATACCAAAAACTAGCCTTCTCTCTATCCCCAACCTTGCATGAAATTTCAAAACACAAATTCTCCTTTATCTTTAGCAATTATGATAGAAACCAAGAGTGGGAGGACTTTAGGTTAACGGTCTGTATACTTTGACCCTTTAGGACATAAGCATGAAGCCATTTTACCAATAAGGTGTCTTCTCCTTACAGTATATACCAGAATTTCTTCATCAAGAGAGCTTTATTAGTTAGCTTTATAGGAATAATTCCCAGTCCTCTCTCCCTCTTAAGTTTGCAGACATCAATTTACTTGACCTTGGCATATCCCTTATCCGAGGCCCCTCCTCCCTATAGAAAGTTTCTTATAAGCTTTCCTAGTGATTTAATTACTCCCCTTGCCAACACCATATTTGATGACCAATAAGTGTGCATGGAGTTAAGCGCAGAGTTTACCAACTCTAACCTTACCCCAAAAGATAGAGCACAGTTGGTCTAAGAGGACAGTCTCTTTTGAATTCTTTTAGTGAGTAGGTAGCATTCCCGAAACTAAATCATTCTAGAAGTGATTGGCAGACCTAGATAACATAGATTAGTTAGTTTCTGCAACATACCAATTAAAGATGAAATTTGTCCTTCCAAGTAAGCTGCACTTTTAGAGAGAACAAAATGACTTTTATTATAGTTAACAGACAATCTAGACATAGAGGTAAATACGTTTAAAGAAGCTACAAGGAGCTTGATAGAAGTCTCATCAGTTTTAGAGAATAGGAAAGGATCATCTACAAAGTAAAGGTTTACCAAAGAGACTTTCTTGCATCAGCTATGATGTTTGAACCCTGAACCCCTGACAGTATTATACTTCAAAAGAGAAGTTAAAGCCTCCATGCATAATATGAATAAATATGGAGACATAGGATCTCCTTGTCTGAGTCCTCTTTGCCCATGAAAGATTTTTATAAGAGATCCATTAACCATTACAGCATAAGAAGGGGTAGAAATGTAAGCTTCAACCCATTTAATGAACACCCTTGGAAACGCCATCACTTTTAGTAGCCTCAAAATAAAGTTCCATTCTACACTATCAAAAGCCTTCTTAAAAACAATCTTCAAGGCACAATTCTTTGGAGCTTTCTTCTTCGAGTAACTTCTTAGCAATTCTTGTACCATGGAAATGTTATCTCCTATTTGTTTTCCCTGTAAGAAAGCACTTTGATTATCACTAATCAAAGACCCCAAAATCGTTTTCAGTCTACTAGCAATAATTTTTCCAATCACTTTATAATTGAAATTTGAACATGCAATAGTCCTATAGTCCTCCAAGTTTGCTGGATTACTTAGTTTAGGAACTGAGCAGAGATAGGTTTTGTTGATTTCCTTTAAAAGATTTCCTGTGGAGAAGAATTCTTTAACAGTTGCTTTCACCATCATGTCAATCTCAAGCTATGCTTTTTGAAAAAAGAACCATCGAACCCATCAAGTCCTAGAGCCTATTTAGGATTCATTTGGAAGACAACCCTCCCTAATTTTGAATCTTCAACAGTTCTAGCTAATAGAGTCTTCTTTTCGTTTGAAAGATTGTTATGAATAACAGAATCCAAGAATTGAGTGTTCATAGTTACACTTCGAGAGATGTAGAAATCTTTGAAGAATCTCTCAGCTTCTTTCAACAAATCCTCATGCCTACTTATCTTCCTCCTGTCTGGCAAAGTAATTTCCTTTATAGAGTTGTAGTTCTCCCTGATAATTATTGAGCTGAAGAAGAATTTAGAATTTCTATCTCCTTCTTTAAGCCATTTCACCTTGCCCCTCTACTTCATAACACTAGTAAGATTGTTTAGAGCTTGCAAATAGTCAAATAGAACTAATTTCTTTTGAGATAAAAGGAGACTATACTGAAGTTCGGATAACTTGTCTCTGGCTACTGAAATAGCCAGAAAAGTGTTCTCCCCTGTTCGATTCTTTAATGTCTTTAAGGCCTCTTTGATTAATTTTAGCTTCTGAATACATTTGAATTGAAGGGTTCCATGGACATTTGTTGTTACCCCTTCCCTCAAACAGTCCTAAAATCCCTCTACATCAACTAAATAGTTGTTAAATCTAAATGGATGTCAACGCTTCACCTTTAGGAACAAATCCCCCATAATCATTGGTGTATGGTCCGAAAATATAAGGTTTAAGAAGGAGGCGTTACTTTATGAGAATTGTTGTAACCATGCTTGGTTGACTATTAATCGATCAAGCTTTTTCTTGAGTGACCATCCATTAGTCTGCTTATTACTCCAGGAGAAAAAAATGTCCAATCGCCTTCAGGTCTAGAATGCTTAATTGATCAACACAATCCTTGATGTCAGTAGAGTAATTTCTTAAGAAAAATGACTTGCTTTTGTTCTATATAGTGTAAAATTAAAATCTCCTAAAATGATCCAAGGACCTACCACCCTTCTTTGGAAACTCAGTAAACTCTCCCGAAGCTCCTTCCTTTGAAACACATGGTTTAAGCCATACGCTCCTAATGTGAAAAAAGATGAATTATGCTCAACAAAATATCATTTCATGTGCATAACCTGCATCTCCACTTCTATTGTCTCAATATCTACTATTCGGGGATCAAAACCAGTAATAATTCTTCCATAAACCTGAACTTGATGATTAGAGAGGAACCGCCACTTGTTTCCTAGCTTATTAAGATACTTGAGATTCTTCGATTTGATTTTTGTTTCCAAAATAGCAAAAATTGGAATATTTTCCTTAGCCAAAAAATCCTTTAAGGCTAAGAGTTTTTTTGGGGCAATTAAAGCACCTGATATTCCAGACTATAATCATTAAGCAATGGCTTTAGAGCTTTGACCTTTGCTTCTAGTACCTTTCCTCCGTTTCACACTGTTAAATTGTTCTATAACCTTTATCTTTCCCGCATTGCTCAATGTTGAAGAGGATGAGGTTGCCTCCATAACATCCCCTTTTTCAGCCTCCTGAACTGCTAGCTTGCTTTTTTTAGGATCTTCTTTTGCAGTGCTTGTTACTATTTCCTGCTTAGGCTGGTTTCTTGCATCTAAATTAGCTGCGAATTATGATTTGGTTCCAACTCCTTATTTCTAGTCTTATCCATATGATTTTTGTCACTTATGACGAGTTCTTCTTATGTCACATTTTGGCATATTATGTGAGGCTCCAAATTATACCCCAGTTGAAGTGTTATATGTTCATGAAAGTAAATGGGATAGGTGTTGAAATTGTGATATGATTGTGAATTATATATGTCTTGAATTTTTGGTTTAATGGATCATACTTAGTGACTTGGAATTAAATGATACCATTAGAAAATATGAGTATTAAAATGTACAATTGGAATAGGAAAATTGTCAAGTGACAACCCAAGTTGGTACATGGAAATTTGGATGATTAAACTTATGAATTAGTGACATGTGGCATGAAAATTAAGTGACAAATGACATAGCTAATTAATTAACATATGACAACATTGGTTGAGTGACAAATGGGCCAAAATAATTATGACATTTGGTAGCTTAAATGGAGGGCAAATGGACTCCATGCTTTGGTGTTAAATGTCATGTTGAGATAGTGACACCTAACAGCATATGTGTTAAACCATTGAAGGGAAATTTATGTACCCTTCATTCTTGCCTTACTCTCCACTGAAACTCTCTCACTTACTCTCAAAATTTTAGATTTTTTCTTTAAATTGGATTATCAACACTTAAAGTCCTTGCTAGATACTGCATCAATGAAGTAGATTATGTTATCGTCTGTGTTGTTTTCTTGGTGCTAAGATTTGTACCTTGATCTTAGATGTGAGTTGGTTACATGCAGGGCTAGTTTTGCTTGTTCTGTGAAGTAGGACTTCAAAGTTAAATAGGTAAGGGAATTCTAAATTTGATAGCATGTTGTGTTATGAATTATGTGATGTTTGAAATGGATAGAATATGTATTAAGTTGATGATGAATTGAGGTCTGGAACATGATAGTTATTAATAGCTTTTTCTTTGGATTTTTATGCATGAAAGATCATGGATTGTGAGCTGCCTTATGAATGATTTTTGAATTGGTCTAGACATGAACTTGAAGAGGTATTAAAGTATGTATAAGGTAGAATTGAAGTGAAATTGATGGACTTTGGTGAAGGTGTGTCGAATGGAAGTAAATAAGTCAAGTTTTGGAAACAAATTAGAGGCTATGGCGGTTCACTCATCCCATGATTGTGGGATTTTTAAGGCTTATTCCTACAATAGTGGGAAGTACTTAGGAAGGAGAAAATGTTAGTTTTAGACAATTTTCGGACTATATAAGGGTAAGGTACTTAGTAATGGTTTGTTTGGACTTAATTGCGGTTGAAAATGAACCTAGATGATGTTAGATTAATTAGGTAATAGTTAATTTAGTTATGGATTGCTAATTAAGGTAATTGCTTAAGGAATGTGTGTGTATCAAATAATGTGTCTAATGTTGAAATGTATCGATTGTTCAAGGATGATTGTGTCCTTATGAATACAAGTGTGTTTCAAGGGGTTTATGTTTGTGAATTGAATATGATTGTTTATGAATTGGAAATTTGGGTAATTATATGTAATGTGCAAATACATAATGCAATTAATGATACATTATTGCAAATGTTTATGCTCATAAGGTATGTTAAGTTTGTTTAGATGTGCATATATATGTTCAATTTGAGAAAAATGGAATAAAGACATATGTTATGCCCTACATCTTTTGCATGTGATTCTAAAACCTGAAATGGTTTGTTTTAAAACTGCCAAGTACTAGTTGTGGGTAAATAGGCACGTTTAGAAGGGTCTACAGCTACTCCTGTGACACTAATGTGTCTCCTGATATTTGACACTTCGGTATCTTTTATTACTGAGACATAAGTCTCTCCTTTTTTGTGATACCAATCATAGGTATCTTCTATTTTGGTCCCGTTACCCACTTCTGTAAAAAGAATTAGTAGGCTAACATGTTTTGTATTCTAATATATGTTCAATTTTGATATAAACAAGTTCTAATCTGATACAAGATAAGCTCTGATTTGATACAAACATATTCTGATCTGATACAAGTCATATTTTGATTTGAAAGGATTATATCCTATTATGATATTCAATTTTGATACTTGTACATTATGTTATGATATTTATGAGTTTTGTTCTGATGCAAGAATGTTTTGTATTGATGAATCATATTTTGTTTTGAGACAATGTTTGGATTACTCTGTAATATGAAGAATTAAAGATTGTTGCGATATGACTTGAATCTATATATATGAATGTTAGACGACTGTTAGAAATAGACGCCATTATGCATTATGTTTAGTTATTTCCTATTAAGCTTTATGCTTAGCACGATGGTCTTCCCTCTACGTAGGTTCTGATAAGAAGATTTAAGGACTGAGACAAAGACTACCGCAGTGGCCAAGAAGAATGTGTTCTATTTTGAAAATTGTTTTGTTTGAGTTTTTGAGTTGTAGTAAATGCAATGAGACATATTGTATTTTGATGTAATTGGTTTGTAATAACCTTAATATAGGTTGGCTTTTGAATTTATGGCATGTATTATGATAAACACAATATGTAAGATATGTTCTGTTTATAAAATAACTTCTAATGATATGTAATGTATGTTTGCTTGAGTTTCTGGAAGTGTTTTTACATTGTTTGGTACATTTTGGTTCTATTTTGTGTGACATTTGCATATCCATTTAGGGGGATGTGGGTGTTACATATTACCTGTTCATCATTTTCGTCATTTTCACATAGATCTAGACCCATTAGTTCATTATAGCTCCCTTCCTTGAACCTTTTCCCAGTTGGTATCCATCTCTTTCCTTTTAACTTCAAAAAAGGCTTCCAATGGTACTCCACCATAACAATATTTTCATATAATGATCCATTAAAGCCTAACCTCATGATGGGGATTTGTTCTAGAAAATCCTTAACAGATATCCATAGTAATACATAGTCAAGCATAGCCTAACCTTTTCCTTTTTGTAGTATTTTCATCCATGCGTAAAGGATGCCCTAAATAACTTGCAATCATACAAAGACCTTTGGTAGTCCAATATTCCAATGAAACATTATACATATTAACCCACAAAGGAATTGAATTTAGCTTTTCTATTTTAGGTTGGAACCCTGGTTGCCGGCTTTAGAGAAATAGAGGAAGGTTCATCACATGCCAAGGCCCTTCTTCCAAGACTTTAAGAGTTTGCACTTGGATGAAAAGGTACCTAACGTTAAGTTTATATCAACTAGTAGCACCTCTAGCAGTCTTTTATTCTTCCAATTATTGGTTGCCCATTTTTTCAGAAACAGAAAAGGGGGCCTTCTCTCTAAAAAGAAACCCACCAGAGAGGACTCCTATGATCAGGCTCCTTCTTGTAGGACTTTCAGGTCCAGCAAAACAATAATTCTTCCTTGGTCTTCCTTCAGGGGGACTAGTGGAGGGCAATATCTCCTTTATCAACTATCACTTACTTCTAGCTCTTCTTAAGAACAGAGGAAGAGGAGGAGCCCTTTTTAGGGAGCTTGGAGGCAGTCAAGATATGGGAGGGCAGCAATGGAAATTTAGTGGGTGAGTCTGAACAAAAGAAAGGAGTTTTAGGTGCAGGCATGGTTGGCAGTCAAAGGAATGGAAAGCAGAGCAGAGTCGGAAAAAGTTTTTTTTAAAAGTGATTTCCAAAAGAAGGAAAACATTCAAAGCAGATTATAGGAAATGACAAAAAAAAAACCAATAAGCTAGAGAGAGAGGGCAAATGTCTGTGAACAAGATGAAGTAAGCGCATGTTGAGAGAAGTGAGGGGGAAATTGAGGGCTAGGTTGAGAAAGGATTGAGAGCTAGAATAGAAGCACGTAAATGGGCTTAAGAAGTGAAGTTACTGGATAGAGGAATAAGTTGAGGGCGGGAAAAGAAGCAAATGAATGAGGCTTGAGAAGAAATAGAAATCTAAAGTTGGAGTTCAGTGGGGATTGAAGTAGGGAAAAGAGAGGCAGATTAGCCATCACTGATGAGTGGAGAAGATTGAGGAAGAAGGAGCTGGAGAAGGAGCATGTTGCAAAGGAAACCTTATTATAGGTTCTTAATAATAGGTTCTTTTACCCTATATTTTATAAGATCCAATTCTAAAGTTGAAGCCTCTCCTAAATCATCACATCCTACTTAGATAGTGGGACAAACCAATCCATACACTATTAAGAAGATCAAACCCACCTATGATGGATGAAAGGGAAACGTCGAAGAAGGTGCACTTTTATGGATGATATTTAAACTTTTCTATAAAGGCTTCTAAGTGTAGAAATTTATGTCAATTAAAGGAGGAAGCAATGAATTGGATCAATGACAATAAACAAAGATGTTGACTAGGAAGCAAAATAAGACACTAAATTTTCTTTTCTATTCCCTCATTTTTTTCATTTATTTTGTTGTTAATGATTCTTATTTATGTTATAGTTTTTACATTAAGGACAACTTAGGGTTTAAGTATGGGGAGGAATTGCTCTATTATGTGCTTAACTTAAAAGTTTTTTTAATTTGTTTTAAGTAAATCGTTATGCATGATATGGGGTTTAAACTAGTTAGCTATAAAAGTGACAAGTATTGAATGGTTAAATTACCTAGAGATATGAACCTTAATTAATATTAGCAATTAAGTTTAAAAGGAAAGTGTGGAAATTTCTAGTAAATTACTTGTGAGATTTTAAGCTATATGAGATTAAGACATCTATGTCAATATAATTTTTTCTTAATTTATGAAATCTATGTCAATATAATTTTTTCTTAATTTAGGATATTCTTCCATGCTTACTTTAGACAATTTTGAAATTACATTGATATATGCTGAAATGAAAATGATAAAGGCCATCTTTGATTTTACCTTTTACCTTAAACCATTATCCTAAAATTAATATCCCCTTTATTCCTTTTTAAGTTCAATAACTATCTTTCTTTCCTTAAAACGCATCATTTAGGCCCTAGCTTGAAGTTGAATATCTATACCTCATCTAAGGGGTTAGTATAGCATTTGAATTGAGTAAGTTAAAGGGTTTTATAAAAGAAGGAACATGATAAATGTTGGGTACTAGGGAAATAAAGTGGAGTTGCTTTAATTTAGTTAGGAGTTAGGTTTAAATAGTGTTACGTATTTATAGATGAATTTTTCATATAAGTATTTGAATTTATAATTTGGATTATTGGTTTTGAATTACTACATCTACCTGAAATATATTTTGAAGGCTCTACTAATTTCCTTGGTTTTAACGTTCATTTATAAAATCTCTCATCTTTAACCTTGGCCCCATTTCAACAAAGGAATAACGACTTTTTGATTTATATATGCATATAATCTAAGCAGTGGAGATTTGTTGAATTAGTTGGCCTATAGCAGTGCATATGTATAAGAAGAACTTGAGTGAAACACTTTACCCATGAAACAATTAATTGACTAAAGCAAAATATGTGAGAAATTTTTGTTGAAATTTGGCACCCATTTATAAATGAAACTCTTGTGTTAATTTGGGTTCATGTTTTCTTATGGACCTTCACTATGAGATAATTTGTTTACTTGAATTTTAATTATATTTGTACCTTATATTGTGTATTCTTTTTGATATCATAAGTGATAGGTGTAAAACTTAGTATGATTTCTAGGTGTCAGAGTATGTTTTTAGTATTTTCTTATATGATAATCATGTCTTTAGGACTTAAATTCATGTTCTTGTTAGTGTTTTTTAATGTATTTTGTTTATTTAGTTGTCCTTTAAAGCAAGAGTTTAATCTTAGTTATATATTTCAAAGATTTTTTAATGTGCTTGATGATGAGTGGAGACAAGAAAAAGTGAAGAAGCTGGAGAATCAAGTCTAGCACAATAGTATAGTCTTACGCATAAGAGTGAAACAAGGAGTAAAAGGTTGGAAAGCTCTAGCACAATCGTGCGAGGAGTATGGGCATGGCTACTTTTGGAAGATATACATGTGAAAGAACCCTAGACAAAGCCCTAGAGGACTCAAGAGTATATAGAGAATCTTAAAACACCATTTGATGCATCATAATCATAATAAAAGAAGATCAAAAGAGAGAATTCTCAAGAACAAGACTACAAATTTTCTTGCTTAAGGCAATGAAGATAAGAATTCCAAATTCATTCTCTACTCTTTTGTTTTTCTTTGTTGTTATTAGATGTTAATGATGATTAGATTTAGACACACACACACACACATACACACGCACTACCAAATTCCTTTTTAGGAATTACTCTTGAATTGTTTGTTGAACATTGCATTCTTGATTTAATGAATATGCTTATGATGGTTAATGTTTTATAATCATTTTGGATCAAGATATTGGATTGATTCATTTGTGTTGTGTTCCATAGCGAGAGATAGTATCTCAATAGACCTATAAACATCAAATTAATAGGCAATTGAAGCGAGATCTTAATTGTTTATTAGTTATCCATATGATTGCTTCAAATCTAATTTCACTATTAAAGAGAGTTTTGATAGATTCAGAGATCCAATTCAATTTCCATCTATTGTAATTGGGATTACTTGATTAGATCTCAAGAGAGGGTAATCATAACTATAGGATATCTAGGATAAAGTGTGATTACGTAAATAATGTAAAACGAAAACAAATGAGGATAGAAGTAATTTCTAACTTTCATCATTAATTAGTCAATCAATTTTATTGTTGCCTATTCTATAGTATATTTATTAAGTCTTTGCTTTTAGTCTAATGCCTAATTAGTCATCTTGTTGTTTACCTTAAACAAAGTTTACAAAAATTGTTTGGTGACTTTACAATCCTTGTGGGAACAATATCTTTATAATATAAGAAGCGATTTGTATACTTACAGTAAATAAGTTTTTCTATTCAAAACTATCAACTAGTTTTTAGTCCAAAATAGCCCCAAAGCATCAACAATATGAAAAATTTGCATCCTTGTTATGCATGATTATGCATAACATTGCGTAAACTCTCTAGCACGATCATGCAATGCCTTCTACTCCTTATTGCACTATTGTGTATAAGACTGCACATCTTGCCAAACTTGATTCTCCAACTTTCTCGTCATCATTTCTTCACTTTTTCCTATCTCCACTCATATCCAAACATATCAAGTAATCCTTGAAATATTTAATTAAGATCAAACCTTTGCCTTAAACAAAAATTAATAAAAAGTACATAAAACACTAACAAGAATGTAAATTTAAGTCCTATACACATAATTATCAACAAAGAAAACACTAAAAACATACTTTACACCTAGAAAATATACTATAATTAACATCCCTACACTTAAATCTTTACTTGTCGCCAAGCAAAACTAAACCGCTAAACAAATAAAACACACAATCATGCAATAATGTAATAATGGTTCAACAACATCAATCTTATGAAATTAACTTGTCCATAAAACTCAATCACTTCAAAAGTTACAACATACTATTTTATTTTATTCATGATTCAAATGTTTTGATTTAAATATACATATCAAACAAAATCAACACCTGTTCATACATCTATGATACTTGTAAGCATGCACTTATTCTTAGATACCAATTAAAGAGATATATCATTATTAAATACGTATTAATAAATTTTATTTTGACATTAACAAGAAGATCCATAGGTTTTCTTTTATTAACAACTTCACACTTATCAAGCTTGTTTGGAGTGTCCTTATATCCTTTTGATGCAAAGACAAACATTTTGTTGTTAATGTCCCCAATAACTTAGCTATAACTCACAATTGGCAATACCCCTAGTAACTTAGCTATATCACAACTCACAATTGGCTACTAGCTCTATTCTTAACTCATTCTTTTAACGGGTTAGTGGAAAAGGAAATTTATTTAACAAATTTAAACCACATTTTGTTGTTTTTTTTTTCCATTTTACCTACATCATTTCCCTTTAGTCAATCATTCCCATGAAAGGCTACTAATAATATCTACCAATTTAATTGAATTTAATTATAAATGTATCCAAACAATTGTCATAAATTGATAAAATAGGTACAATATTCTAATCAACATGCATATTCACCTAAAAAACACTTAAATAACAAGCTTTACATGCAAATGTTTCTTCATAATCATGTTCATACATATGCAAATTCATTTCAATTTTATGTCATTGATACATCCATATAATGCACATATCATGCAACAAATGTTTACACAATGTTAACAATGCCAACCTAATCAAAAACTAACACAATGCAAATGCAAATGTAAATTCACACACAAATAATATGCAAGTGCATATATGTCTCCACACTTAAATAACACATTGTCCTTAATGTGGAAAATGACACACAACTAAAAACAACACATTAGCTAATAAACAAAAAATTAAAAGAAATAAAAAAGGAAAGGTCAAAGTACCTATGGAGATTGTGGTGGTAATGGCGTCGGAGAAGGAACATGGACGCATTTTATGCCATTAACATCCATAATTCAACTCACAACAAAATAAACATAAAAAATAAATATAATAAAGCACTATTGAACATAAAATTCTGAAAAACCTAACTAAAGCATAACATCCTAATTTTAAGGTCACTAGCTTGACTAGGGGTGAGCATTATTCGGGCCGGCCCGATTACCCGGCCCGGCCCGAATTAATTCGGGTAAAAAAATTTCAAATTTCGGATAATTCGGGTAATTCGGGTATTACCCGAATTATTTTCGGGCTGGGGTCGGGTAATTCTAAAAAATTTCGGGCCGGCCCAATTACCCGAATTAGGTTATAAAAATACAAAATTTTGGGTTTTTTTTTAAAAAATTATCAAAAAAAAACAACTTCGGGTAATTCGGGTAAAGCCGAACAAAATTTCGGGTAATTCGGGTCGGGTAAGCTCGGGTAAGAAAAAGTTCAGGTTCGGGCCGGGTAAGATAAAAAAAAATTCGGGTAATTCGGGCCGGGCCCGAACAGTGAAATTTCGGCCCGAATTACCCGAATGCTCACCCCTAAGCTTGACCATTTTAGTGCATTATTTTAACAAACTGTTCTTTTGAATGTTAAGGTCGTATGCATATCATATTAGGACTTTAACTTTTTAAAAAAAATTAGTAAAAATTTTTACTAGTAAGGTGTAGGATTTGTTGGAGACTAAAAGAACAAAGAAAATTAAACAAGGATAATTTGAAATTTATTTCTACTTTGAGTTTAAAAAGAGTTTCTAAATCTAATTAATCTTTTAGTTTGGAATAACAATTTAGTTAAAGACTAAATAAAAAATTATTTTTGATCTTTAATTAATGATGACATTATCATGTATATAATTTAGTTATGTTTTGAATGGGTATTTATTTTGGATAAATAAAGCTTGATCGTCTCATATCCGAAAATTTTTCTAGTTACACTTTTCATCTAATATGAAATTAAAAACTTGAATTTGGATGTTTCATTTCCATGAGATAACAAAACAAGGAATTCTTATGGGTCACTTAATATATCATTAATTATTAAAATAATTGTAAACTTTATTGAGATTCATTATAACCTACCTTTTCATTGACTTCTCATAGTGTCAATTGACTAATCTAAATTGAAAAATCATAGACATTGCTTTATCGGACTTATATAGAGACCAATATGCTTCGTACCACACTAGATGGGAAAAATATGTAAATTAATTGATAAAATTTTATAAAATTTTAAATAAACATTAAAATTTGTAAATTAACACTTAATCTTAACATTCATTTCCATAGCAAATTTTATTCATATAAAATAAAAATAAAAAATAAACTCCTAAAGTTTTTTTAACCGTTATCTTTATCTTATATTATACTTATGACAGTAATTTAGCAAGCGCATGATAATGTTAAAAATCAATTTATAGATGTCAAAACCTTAAGGTAGGGATGCCAATCCGACCTAGGTTTGGCCCTGCTCGTGGCCTGACAGAGAGAGAAAAATGATGCCTTTTTTTGAAAATTTTTTAAAAAATTAATAAATTTGACCAGACTGAGCAACGCATGGGATTGGGCCCGGGCTTAGCTGAGCTCATTGCCATCCTTACTGATACAAAGACAATGCAACAAAATCTAAGTTCACTTATAAAATGCGTCAAAGTCTAAGTACGGTAGTTGAAGTCTCGCAATTTCACTCAACCTTACCAAATCCCTCGTGTTTATGGTATTTCCCATAAAGGCAAAATAACCCATGAAATTCACATAGCCAACATATTACAATGGACAACAATAAGAAGAGAAAGATGCACACAACTTTATAGCAAAATTGCCAACCTTTATATTACTCATAATTGATACAAATGATACAAAGCTCCAACTCTCTCTAATGAATGAAGCCTTGCTCAAATGAGCTATTTATAGGCTTTAGGAGACTTGTTGGGTAAGAATAAAAGAAAGTGGTCTTAATACCACTAAGCCACTAACTTAGTTGGTGGTTGACATCCTCGACCACTTTAGGCACTACTTTAGTAGTGGTTTACATAACTTACCACTACACTCCTAAGTCAAAGCAACATGTGTAAAATGCTTACAAGACACTTCATGCATGTTCTTTTCCAGGTCATCCTACTTCCTTAATGATTTACTCCACTAACTTTTTCACGTCACCTATGATCTTCATCTAAAGGTGAAGGTTAGCCAAGTTCTAAGTCAATTCGCGTGTGGTCTGAAGAATGCAAGATTGTGATCTAGTCTATTCGTCCATGGTCAATCATTTGAGTACCATTTGATCCTTAGTCCTATCAAAGACGTCTTAGGAAAGTCCAACTCACCTTAGCAACTAAGCCATCATTGCCCTATAGTCATCAAAGCTCGTCGCAGCTCAAACCATGCTTGATCTTTACTTGGTTAAGTTACCTTGGTTCCTTTGGCATGCCTTCCTCATGCTTAATCCATACTAGATGTTGGCCAAGGCTCAGCAATGTTAAGAGGCTAACACCTACCTTAAGGCCTTATTTGGTAGTCAATAATAAAAGAGTAAGAATGAAAATATAGTCTTGATTCCCTAATTTTTGCTTGTTTGGTTACTATAAATGGATAAAATAGGGAATGAAAAATCTAAAATGGATTTTAAATAATGTTTAACTATAAAAAAATCTCAAACTTTACTGAATTTTACAATTCTAACTTAAACTTTAAAAAGAGGCAATAAAATTATTTAAGTTTTTAATTTTACGAAGATAATCCAACGTTATGCTTTCCATTAATATTGTTGATGTAGCATCCCACATCTGCTAACATCTTTGTTTTGTGGATGACACATGGAATTTAATCTTCATGTCAACAAATTATTATTTTTAAATAAAAATAAATTATAAAAAAACTAACTCTTCCCCCCTTCCTAATACTTATTGCCACCATTTAGTTTCACAAACATTGAAATCACTTTCTCATCTGCCTCACCCTACGCTAGATTCTACCTCTCCCATTCTTCTTTATGTTGCCCATTCACCACTTTCGTTTTGCCACTCTATCACCAATATCGCATCAATAAACCTTTGATTGAAGCTCCACATCTACACTGCCACATCATCATCAGTTGTCTCCATTCTAGTATCACAAATTCTATCTAGTATATATCATTCCTATGATACGTGATCTCTTATAGTGACAGCCTCATTCTTCACAGTGATTAGTTAATAACCTTATTGATCAACATCTCATTAACATCTTAATTTAATTAGTGGTTCTCAATAATAAGTAGTTCAAGGAACAAATTTTGTTCACCATAGCTCATCCTATGTAGCTATTTTCATATTTAGATTGATCTAAAGATATATTTCAAGCATATACCAATAAAAGTTATAGCATTTGATTTCTATTTATCATATTCCAACATGTTGCTAGCTTTCAAATTGTTATGACTTATTCTCAATCTCGAGTACTTATCGAGGTAAAGTAGCCCTTGAGCTATACCCTTAATAATGTTAAAACATTTCTTCCAATCAAGCAAAAATCTTTTCAATTTATTTGCATTATTAGATAGAAAATATATGATACTAAAAAATGATATCTAACTAATCAGTAATAATACTAAACTGATGTTGACAATTTTCATGCAAAAAGTTATTATAAGAAGGTAAACTATAAAAGAATCATACTCACAAAAGTAAAGGAATTCAAGCTTCTATTGAGCATGTACTTATATATAAACATTTCCTCTTCTCCTTGTATATAGCAACCTAAACAAATGACAAGATTAGTATGCTGTAACTTAGCTATGATGACAATTACAATGTGAATATTAGAAGGATAATAAGGCAATGCTTCCATATATCTTTCAAATTGTATTTCCTTAAAGAAAAATCATTAATGAGACATTAAAGATCAACATCATTTTCTTGGCGAATATCATCATTGCTCAAGTTTCAAACCATACTTTTTAAAGAACTTTTTATATTGCTATCACCACGTTAATATGTTCTGTTGAAAACTAATGCTATAGTTATATGTAATGTAGATGTTGGTTGAATTTAATTATAGTGGAATGTTGGATAAAAATAGCAACAAAAAATATGTTAAAGCAAGATCAATATGAAGAACAACATAAGTGTTAATGAACTCATCATACTATTTTTAAAAGGAGTGTCAAAATATAAAGGAAATAGAGTAGTCTCTATGTTTATAAATTTCTAAAAAAGTTGATGAAATTCTTAATAGAGTTAAGCTTACACGATGATAAGGACATGTAATGTTGAATCACATGTAAGAAGTGAACTACCATAATATTAAAGTATAGTACAAGTACATTTATTAGAATCTTGTAACAGATGGTAAAGAATATAGTTCTAATATTAATAATGATTGTGAAACTAATACATAATAATATGTAAGCATAAATGAAGAACGGTTGATCCAAGTTCAATTGGAATAAGATTCTAAAATTTTGATTATTATACAAATGAGTAAATCTGGAGATGTTTCAATTAAAGGCGAGTATATGCAACTAATGATAAAGAATATGTTACTACAAAATCAAGTGAGAAGAAATGTGCCAATAATGTATGTAGCAGGTTTAAATGCGATGATATTATTGATGGGGTTAGAAGTAGTGGAAAAGATTGCAATGAAGAGGCTACTAGTACAAAAAAATTCATAAAGATAATAAAGGAGTTCAAATGGTTATTATAGTGAATATGAGGATAATGATGCTAAAGTTTAATTACCAGTTGGTAGTGATGATGGATGGTTTGAGGCATTTTTATAAGAAAGAAATGTGTTATGTTTAATTCAAAAGTGGAAATGAAGGATATTCAGTTGAAATTGGCATGAAGTTTAAGGATAAGATGTAGTTTAGGGAAGCAATTAAAAATTGTGCAATTACAAATAGATGTAAGTTTTTATAGTGAGATCTAGTGTGAAAATGGAGGCTATTTGCGAGCCACAAGATCCATTTAGAATTTATACTAACTGAATTGGAAATGAAAAATATTTAATGTTAAGATATTATAAAACAAGCATAGTTGAAAAAAAGTGAAAAAAAAGAAAACTAGTTATAAATGTATATCAAACGAATTTTTGCATAAGTTAAGAGAAACCTGAATTGGCCAATTAGTGAGATGATGGATGATCATCAAATAAATTATAGGTTATAGGTGACTAAATCCCAAAGTTGTGGGAACAAATGGGAAGCTATTATGATGCTACAAGGATCTATAAAAGGTTATTATATGAAGTTATGGTCATATAAACAAGAGTTAAAATAGGTTGACAAAGATAGGCAATTCATTGTTCAAACTGAGCTTGATGAAAATCCAATCAGCCAATGTTTAAGAGCTTTTATATAAAATTTAATGCATTGAAGTATGGTTTGATTGGTGTTTATAGGAAAATAATTGGGCTAGATGAATTTTTTAAGACATTATTTGGAGTTGCTTTATTAGCTGTAGTTGGTTGTGGTGGAATCAATAAAATGTTCCATACATCTTGGACTATGGTTAAGGGAGAAAACTACCAACATTGGAATTGGTTTTTGAATATTGTTGCTGAAGATCTAAAAATAAGTAGGAGTGCATAGATTTTTATAAGTGATCAACAAAAAGTAATCTCTAAATATTCCTACATGTAATGTTCATTTCTTAATTTGCTTTGAATTCTTCTACTTACATTAGTTTCTTTTGGTTATTAGGTTTTAATGGAACCATTAAAGAATCTCTTGCTACAAGCTAGGCATAGAGAATATGTCTGACATGTCTATACAAATTAGTCTAGTCTTCATAAAGGCCATACATATAGGAGTTTATTTTGGAAAGTGGTGAGTTGTACAACAGAAGTGGAATTTGATGAGATAGTAGAGAAATTAAAGAATATCTCAAAAAATTCTTATGATGATTTCAAAGTAAGGAAACTAGAGACTTTTTTCAAAGCATTTGTGAGTAGAAAACCAAAGTGGGAAATAGTTCGCAATAAGATATCAAAGACGTTTAATAGATTCATTTGTGAAGTCCATACAAAAAGCTTGATCAACATACTGGAGGACATTCAAGTTTCCTTAATGACTTGAATTCATAAAAAGGATTATGATGTTAAAATCCTTTGATGATATATGCCTAAGATTGAGGAAGAAGATAAAGGTTGCATAATGGGAAGCAAGGCATTATGCTACCAAGGCTAATGAAATTTAAAACTCAAGCTTACACATTTTATAGATAAGTGATTTACAAGTACAAACTTACTAAAATAGGCTTTGAGATTAATAGTAATCCTATATAAGCACGTAGTGACTTGTATATGATATAAGAGGGAAGATTATGATGCTTATATGAGCCAACACTACAAGCATTAAGTTATTTAAAGAATTATTAGTAAGATATAGAACCTATTAGTATTATGAAATTTTGGTCGAAGATTGAAAATATGTTGCCTATATTACCTCTTTTGATCAAAAAGATGCCTTAAAAACCTAAAAATTCTAAAAAAAGGGATAAAAATGAAGAATCATGGAATTTGGACAAATAGAGAAAGGCTTGAGTAGTTATGAGATGTCATCATTGTTATAAAGATGGTCACAATAAAAGAGGATGCAAAACTAAGGACCAACCTTTTAGACAACCTGAAATTGTTAAGTTGATTGTAAATTTTTTTGTTTACCAAATTGTTCATTACAAAATGTGCGTGTATAGAAGAGGGTCACCATAAAATCAAGTCCCTTTATCCAATATTTGGATATGTCCAATTAGAAGACACATATAATTAGGATCTACAAAGTTAAATGTCATGTAATTGATCTTAAAAAGGAGAAGAGAGAGGCTAGTGAATGTTCACATTTAATTTCTCATCATATTGTTTAACAACATAACTATTTATGTTTCCATAAGAAGCTAAAGAATATGGAGTAGCATTAGAAAAAGTTAGTGCAAACACTTATTTTACTATTTGTCACTGAAATAAATTTTTATATTGGTTGTGTAATTATATCGTAAGCAATAACATTGTGCTTTTTTGTTTTTATGTTTCATAGATGGGTGAAAATCAATTTAAGGTACTCAAACTTCCAAGGAACAATGCAAATACAATTTATGCTTCTCAAATATAATTTCCAATAAAATTCCAACTAAGAGGAGGATCAAATTGAGGGTGAGAAGATTAACTCCAAAAAATCCCAAGATATATATGTTAGACCCCGAATTTTTTTTTATGATGTCACTAAGCATGGATTGTGATAATTGTGTTATTATGGCTTAATTTGTTTAAGTTGGGCATAATATTGGATAATTGAGTTTAAGATGTGATTAAATATGGTTAAATAAGAATTTGAGGATTTAATTTGTGTAAGGACATTTTGGGAAGTTTATGTGAGTTAAGGTGATTTAAGCTTTGTAAGGAGGGGTATAATGGTCCTTATGTTATTGTTGCTTTAAATAGGAAATTAGAAGAAAAAGAAAGAAGGAGAAGGAAGAAGAGAAGGAAGCCGTCGGTGGAGAGGAAGAGAAGAGAAAAGAGAGTTTGTGATTTCAAGTGATTTTCGACAAACCGAAGCTATCTCCAGGTAAGTTAGCTTCTTGTAATCTCATTTCAGTAAGATTTAACGTTG
>JANVCQ010000005.1:33330782-33353324 GCA_025531925.1 Erythroxylum plowmanianum | reverse complement strand
CCGAGCAATATGTTAAATTTATACTTGTGTTTTCCTTTCAATTTTGTTATTAAAATTCATTATTTGTTTTGTAACAACCCGTGCAAAGCACGGGGTTAAGAACTAGTTAAAAAAAAATCATATCAATATTATAAATAAGAGAAACTAAGCATTAAGTGTAAACATACAATTGGAGGGTCACCAAAAGAGACCTAAGAGTTAAAAATCTGACCATCAATACTATAAATAAGAGAAAGTAGGACTCTCGAGGTTTTAATTAAAATTGAAATTTGTAAATAATGGAGAAATTTGATTGTCATGGTAAGGTAAGAAACAGAAGCTTTGGAACAGAACAAAATAAGTGCAATACAGCATCAATATCATTTGAAAAGAAAAAAAGTAATAAGCCAAAGTCGCAGAGCACTGAGAGCTTGTCCTCATTCTCCATCCATTTTGCAATGATATGATTACAAACAAAAAATTACAACCCTCTCTTTCTGCTAAGAAGCACCAAAAACAAAATCGCAACTTACAGATAAAGAGAGTTGGCAAACATAATTCCCCGCCGGAGGCTTTCGCAGGCTGCTGCAAACTTCTCCTCCAGCTTCACTTCTCCGACAGCTTGAGCAGCACCTCGCAACTGTAAACATATTACAGGATAAGATACGTGCAGAAATGGTCTCAAAGCACTCCTCCAACATTTTTACTTGCACTTGCACGCCAAAATCAAACTATAACAAAAGAAGAACGCTGATCTTTTACTAGTTCAACATAAATATTATGTGGTCGCATCTTTTGAAAATATTAAGCGGTTGGTATAACTAATAACTACACATAGAATTAGATATAAAGATGCGTGGACATTGACTCTAGAATCTGAAGCAATAGACTATATAAACCCTTACACCTTGAGAAATATAATAGAGGAAAGCCAGAACTCACCTGATTTAAAAATTCATCTAGCCTTCTAGCACTTCTAATGATACTACCCTCAAAGATATCAGTCATTTGGATAACATCTGCAAAACTAGCACCCTGACAGAGAAAAAAAAAAAAAAATTCTTCAAAACTGGACAAACAAAATAGAAGGAATCAATAAACTCCAATTGCAACATCCCCATATCACAGTCCCCTGACTCTTCAAAGTATCAGCACCTTTGACCAGCAGTAAATCACATCCATCAAGTATGGCCTCACAGTTGATTCCACATACTCATCTACTTTTATGTCTAATTTGCATTCATGTTGTATCTGTAATCAAGAAAACACACCCCAATTATTCATGAAGTTAATTGCAAGATCAACATCGAAATGAAAATAAAAATAAACGGACCTCTGCTATTTTCCTTGCAGTTTCTTGGAGTTGATGCAACGGCTTTGCAAGCTCTGTTCTCAAATGTATTTGTTCATTTGATTTGTCAACAGGAATAAAACAGCTTGCAAGAGATGCAACTTGGTGATGATCAAGATCATTGAACGTACCTGATAACAATGGATAAGTACCGACAGGTAAATCAGTATTAAGATTAGGTGAGGTACTAACCAGGCTGGCAACTACTCTAAAATCCAGGCCAGCTTAACACTAGTCAAGTCGCTTACCCTAGGGTCAAAACTTTAAGCTACCACAAATTGCACACCTTGTACAATATAATGTATTGAAACTAAACTTCAGGTGTCAATTTTTATTTTAGAAAACAGATTTATTTAATTAGAAAATAACATATTTCAGCTTCAAGATCCTTTTATGCAACTTCCTTTGGATTAATTTTTCTACGTTGAAAATAATTATAAGTAACATATAATATGCCAATGGTGGATCAAAAGCTTGAAGTGAAAATGCTCTCTATGAGCGACACTGACAAGATCAGTCAGTCTTGATCTCATGCATCACTCCCCACCAGCAACCTGACCAGACAAACCCAACCGGATGTGAAAGAAAATTCGTCACAAAAGCAAGATGGATATATTGGCTATCAATTCACCATTAAACATCAGTTCTGTAACAAGTAGTTCATCTCCAGTGTCAATCAAGCAGGCTGCCCTGCCCTTAAGCTGGACCATGCCATCGGCATCTATATGACCAAGCCTCTTCAAGACCCGTGACCGATTCTTTAGTTCATCACGGAACTTTTGAAGCTGCAAGAACAATCAAGAATGAAATGAAAACATGGCATGTGAGACAGAATATCAGAAGTTATGAGATAAAAGAAGCATCTGGTATTTGTATGTTAACATTGTTAATAATGTTTACTGTTGTTGCAGAAAACATATTGCTCAAATTATAATGCTCAAAAAATGTTCACTTTCAACACCAGCTAAGGGTGTTAGGAGAGGACTGAAACGTGAAATGGGCCAGATAAGTCACACAAGAGATAGTAAGCAACAGATGATATGCAAGATTCCAGGTTGCTGACCATGCCAGAATTCAAGTTACATGAAGATAGGGGAATTTCTTTCCATTTTTTGGGATGGGCGGGTGAAGGGGAAGCACTTCATGGTTTAGGAAGAAAGTAAATCTCCACTAAGATATGAAGAAAATGACATTTCAAACTATTTAAAACTGTACGACTTCAATAATGTGGTCCAGCTATATTCACAACTCCCAACTGCTTAATACATACCTGGGAATCACGCATTTTTGACTTGAGTTGTTGAATTTCATGATTCACCTCCGCCTTTCTTTGAAAACATTTAATCTGATTCACATCTTCAGACTGCATGTCCTCAACCAAATAAGTGAAATTACTAAGTTGCTATTCAGATTTCAACATTACTGCTTTCATTTTATAGAAACTACAACAAAGGAATTTGAAATTTCACCTTGTGCAGTGGATGAGAATGTAACTTCCTTTCTAAACCCTCAATTTGACTCACTAAATCAATGATTTCAGGATCCTCAATTTTCATATCCTGCAAATTAACGTAAATATCTAAATAACCAACAATAGGCTACTGGAAAAACCATTCAAGACAAACAATGTTCTCAAGATGCAACATGAAAGTAAATTGTGACGCAGCCAGAATCATGAAAGTATTTTATAGATCTAGAGATTAGTAAATACACATACATAAGAAACCTTGGGGTACAATTTGATTCTAAAAACGAACTCAAATGTCTCTACCTAATGTTATTACCTTTGTAATACTGTCCAAAACCCAACTTACCACTGCATGAAACAACTAAGGTAATAAAGATCACAAACAAGCAACATAAACAATATTTCTCCTTCTCCATGTACCTATCTCTCTATAAATGTCAACAATAAACATATATAGATTGGACAATCTGTATCCTAACAGCAGAACCGCTTCACCGACAGAACCAGAAGCAGAAGTGTTGACTCTTGCTCAAAAATTTTGAGAGTCCAAACACTGTGCTATAGTACATAATGTTCAACAGAACCAGAAGCAGAGTGTAACTCTTGCTCAAAAATTTTGAGAGTCCAAACACTTTGTGCTATTGTACATAATGTTCTTGAAACCACATGTTCAGACGTTAAATCCAACAGTTAAATATGTCATGAAAATAACATAGAAAGGTGTAAATTGGTCAAACAAAGTTAAGGGAATAAGATCAGATCAGTATATAATGATACTACTTCTAATACTATTACTGAAACAATTACCTTAACAGGATTAAGCTTCGGTAATCCTTCAGGAAACCGATTTTGCAACTCCTGTACAGCTAATAAGATACTTTGTCTGGCTTCCAACGGCCGGAGATCAGGTGGAACAGATATTCTGATTTTACTCACAGCAGAAATCAGAGGCAACTGAACAGGTACCTGAGAAAACAGATTCAACAATCACCAGAGAACCAAAGTTACTAAGTAGGAAAACTAAGTTGTTCATCAAACTGAGTTATGAGACTGAAAAAGGTGACAAAAATGATTATATGCATTAACTTACTACATGCATTTCACCCTTTTCTCCTGGCCGAGGTGGACATGGTCTTGGCCTTGAACCACCCTCAGTGGGTCCAGGAGAGCAATGAAGCAAAGTATCAACTATATAACCAGCTCCACGTGAAGGTAACATGCCAGACCCAGCTGAAGGCTTTTTTAAAACATTTACTACAACACCCCAGCCCCAATCAGTGCCACCTTCTCTTACCTTGATCTTCAACAGAGAAATATTTAAATGAGAATGAAAGGATAACAAACTCACATGTCATTTACAATAGTTCCATATCTGCAAACACCACAACTCCTTTCCATACAAAAAAGTAAATTAAGATTAAGCAATCTATAAGAGTTGGCAGCAAGATTTTAAATTGTGGATTGCAGGTTACACTACCGTTGCATATCATTGCAACCATTGCAGGTAGGGATGGCAATTGCTGGCTCATGAGCCTAAATTTAGTTGTTTTCAATAGGTCGGCCCATAGACCAAGCCCAGGCTCAAACTAACTTGAGACTTGATTATTCTAAGCAAAACAACATCCTTTTACTTAGATGAATTGGGCCTTGGGTAGGCTTAGGTCTGGGCAAACCAGGCCTGGATTCAATTAAAAAAAAAATTATTCTACATTTTTAATTTTAAAAACATTATTTTAAAAAACTTGGCGAGGGTTGGCCCATTGCCATCCTTAATTGCAGGCAGTAATCGATAGCAACAAACCAAAGCCTCAGAAACATCATAAAGCCACTAGCTAAGCACATCATTCCACATAAAGAATATTCAATGTAAACTTTTCCCTTGTGGCAAGATTAGAACTTTTTTCATAATTTCTCCTTGGAGATTGTTTCTTTCAAGTTAGCAAAATGTTTAAAAGTTTGACAAAATTGCCTTCCTAGTACATACCAGCCGACCAGTGCAAAGGTAGTACAAAACTCTTTCTGGCCTCGTAATTTCACTCATCATCTTTTTCTCAAGCTGGACCATTTCAAGTTTTAGTGTATGATAAGCAGCAACATCTGTCTATACAAACCAAAAATTGTCAATAAGTTAATAAATCATATAAATAACAAAAGCAAAGATAAGAAATATATTGGAGAAACAAAAGTACCTCGCCTGATGCATCAAGCATAGTAGCTTCCTCTTCTAGTTTTGTAACCTTTAAACCTATATCAGGCAAAGCCTATGGACCAATATATGAATGATTCCTAAATACAGGCGCCATATACAAAATGAAACTCAAAGACAGGTCTTGGCAAAAACCTTCTCATACTGAAATTGGTGGAATGAATTTTGTATCACATACTCAGCAGTGATCTGCCCTTCAGCACGGCTCATTAAGTTTAATATTGAATAGTAGCTCAGCCGGAATGTACTGACCAGGGGAGCTGGTTTACCCAAAACCATGTCCCTAAGAGTATTCATCTCCATCTAAAGAAAAAATGCAACAGAGTTCTTGAAATAGAAGAAAGTTCTAACATTCATTAGATATTTTAGAAGGAAATGTAACATGCTGTGGACAAAGTAATAGGACTTCTATTTTAACACAGAAGGTAAATACAGGAAGATACGGAAAGTGAGCACATTTGGATATGTCAATATGAAAATTTGATTACGAATAAGTATGTATATACAAGTACTTATATACAAGTACACATAAATATAATTACCTTCTCATCAATCATTATGATACAAATACCACGATCATCTTTGCCACGGCGTCCAGCCCGTCCGCTCATCTACCAAAATCACATAGTTCCAAAAGTTAAAATTGATTAACCACATTAAAAAAACACACATACCTTTGCTTTTGTTTGCCTATGTATTACAAATTGACAATTACAACAAAATCTTTCCTGACCTGAATATACTCTCCAGACCCAATGTATCGATGGCTATCTCCATCCCACTTTTTCACAGCTGTGAAAACAACAGTTTTTGCAGGCATGTTCAGACCCATAGCAAACTGCCACAAGGAAAAGATTTGAAGTTGAGAGATAGAGATAGATAGACACACACACACACACACACACACAGACAGAGACAGAGACAGAGAGAGAGAGAGAGAGAGAGAGAGAGAGGGGCCAAGGAAAAAAAATCATTCAACCGGTTAACCTTTGAAACAAAATGATAACCCACTTGAGCCCCTAACTGTACAAACTTACTGTCTCTGTAGCAAACAAGGCCTTTACAAGGCCTTCCTGGAAAAGAAGCTCTACTAGTTCCTTGATAACAGGTAGCAAGCCAGAATGATGAACAGCAATTCCTCGTTGAAGTAGTGGCAGCATTAACTCAATAGCAGGCAAGCTTCTATCTTCCTCATTCAAACAGAGTATTGCATTATTGAAAACCTGATCCACAATTTCCTTTTCTTCTTGGGTATTAAAATCAAGCTTTGACATAGACATGGCATGCTGTTCGCACTCTCTCCTACTGAAGCTGAAAACTATAACTGGTTGAAATTTCCGCTCCATAATCATCTAAAATTTGCAACAAAAAAAAGAATGAAGGGAAATCAAACTTTTCATTAGAAAACATACAATTAAACGGAACAAAAATATTCAGAACACCAATATAGAAACTCTACAAGAATACATGAATGAACACGTAGGACATACTAATCCTAATGAATAATAACAGAGCTGCTCAGTAAGAAATAGCAACAGAACATTAACCATTGATTTTGAGCTCAAATAAAAAATTGGAAATAAAATCACAATTATATAAATATGAAGAGACATATACGCTTAAAACCATTAGGAAATATTCCTTCAACCTTAGGATGCAAAAATGAAGATTTCCTTGCCATTGAAGTTTACTGATAACGTCCACTGGATACTAGCAAGAAAGGACACAAACCTTCACAATTTTGTATATGTCCGAACCTCCAGCAGCATTTCCAGCTTTTGCAATTCTCCCACTAGCTTTACCATTAGAGCTCTTGTTTCCTTCACCAACTTTCTGCTTCGAGAAGCTATCCTGAAGCTTCATAAAATTGTCCTCCCTGAACCGCTCATTTTCATCAACCACAAGATACAAACCGCTTCCGCCCACAGGAAACACATAATGCTGCAAAGGAGTAGGACGGAAGTCCGTGTAAACGACATGACAAGGCTGCTTATGCAGATGACAAATCCATTCCGCAAATTCAGTAGCATTGGACATAGTTGCAGAAAGAAAAACCATCTTAATTTCCGGTGGTAAAAATATAATACTCTCCTCCCACACTACACCCCTTTCACGGTCTTTCATATAATGAATTTCATCAAAAACTACCCAAGCAACTTCCTTCAAAATCTCTGACCCTCTATAAAGCATACCCCTTAGAATCTCAGTAGTCATTACTAAACAACTGGCATTAGGAGATAGAGTCACATCACCTGTCATCAACCCAACATCTTGAAACTCCTGATGCAACTCCCTATATTTCTGATTACTCAATGCTTTCAACGGAGAAGTATATATAACCCTCTGTTTTTCTCTAAAGGCCATTGCAATTGCATACTCAGCCACGGCGGTTTTGCCAGCAGAAGTATGTGCAGAGACTAACACAGACTCGTTTCTCTCCAAGCAGGCAACGGACACTCTCTGAAACGGGTCGAGTTCAAAATTGTACCTTTTAGCCATCTCGCCATTGTAGACGGGGTCTGAGAGTGTCCCGTGAACTGTTTCGTCTTTTGTTGAAGCGTATCCAGTTGGCACGGCTACTTCATGCACACAACTGGGAGTCAAATTTCGCTTTTTGGATGATGTTTGGTGCTCCGAGCTGGGTTGAGTAGTAGCATCAGTTTCAGCCACCGGTTTTCGTTTCCCAAGTGTCGGCGTCTCCTCTTCCATTCGAAAGCGTTCAAGGAAACCCTAACTCTTCACATAAATTTTCAATTAAGCAGAGAAGCAGGCTCTTTAATTCAGGTTAAGACTTTGTTTAAGTGTTGGCTCTGAGGAAAAGGGAGGAAGTTCCTCCTTGCGTGTCTGTGTTTTCTTGGGGAACAAACACAGAGCCCCTTGTTTCCCTTTTTTTCTTCCGTTTCCTGGTACGGTTGTTATAGAGAAGGAAACAACCTGGTAAGGTAGAAAAAGAAAAAGGACCGAATTTACAACATTAGAGCCGTCGTCCTCTTATCCTTTTATTTTCCTGTAAATTAACAAACTCGCTTTTCTTTTACAACTACCTTATTTTGTCCCTAACTCTCATTTTTTTTTGTGTAATGAAAAATTTGCATTCCCTTTTTATATTGGTGTAGAAAGCAAAATTGAGCTTGGCTTTTCACAAAGTGAGTTTTTTTTAATTTTATTGAAATTTTGTTTTCAAGAGATTGTATTATTTTTTCTGATTTTTTAATTTGTTATTTTCGGGACCGTTTGATTTCACTTCTATTTTTTTGTTATAATTTTTAGTTTTAGTTTTCTATTTTTTCTGTTTTTCTTAAAAAAACAAAAACTTATTTGACTAAGATTTGTAATATAAAAATCGAAAACAAAAATTTGTTTAGTTGAGGTTAGTAATTAAAAACAAAAACAAAAATAAAAACATGTTTTGGTTTTATCTTGTTTCTATTTTTGTAATTATACTCTTATATTAATAATTTTATATCATACATTATATTTTTAATAAATTAATTATCTCATAGTAAAAATTTAAGTATATGCAAATCAGATGTAATTAAAAATTAAAATTCTATAAATTAGAAAATTATATCAATAAAAGATGTTCATCATATTATAATTCTTGAAAATATAATAATACTATCATTTACAAAAAACATAAATCAATTATAAATAATATAATTACTTCACATTTGCCTAGTCATCTCGCTTCTAAGACATATCTCAAAATTGTGCTGGAATGATATGATACTCCACTTGAAAACTTGCATTTTTATTTTCACTTTCGCTAATTTGTTTTTCATTTTCAACACAACTGTCAAATAACTCATCGCTTTGTCCATACATTTTAATATAATTGTGTATAACACAACAAGCAATAACGATATATTTTTGTTTCTCCATATCATAACTCGGCATGTTTTTAAGTATAGGGAATCTTGTTTTTAGGATGCCAAAATATCTTTCAATAACATTTCTTAATAAAGAATGCCTGTAATTAAACAATTCCTATGGACTTGAGGTCTTCCTCTGCCTCTATAATCTCGCAAATGATATCTTTCATCTCAATATCATGAAAAAAATTTAGGCATATTAGTGTAGTTTGAGTCAATCAAATAATACTTACTTAATATAGAGAGAACATAATATTAACAAAAGGATATTAAAAATGAATCACAATTACTATATTTATTTAAAATAATATAATATCTTGTGGAGGCAGAGGAAAATGATTCACTAGATTTGTTACTATTTTCAAAAGAACTCGAGAGTCATTTGCAGTACTTTCCCATCCAGTCATTACATATGTAAAACGCATGTTAAATGAGCAACAACACATAATATTTTAGGTTGGATTAATTCTTTTGCCCTTGTATGGTATTTATTCATCGGTCGGAACATGTGCATCAATATATGTACCATCTATTGCTCCCATATAATCCTAAAATTTAAAAAATATATTAAAATAATTTTTAATTATAAGGACATAATTAAAATAGTAATTAAATATATGAATGTACCTAAAAATATGGAAAGAATTTCGAATTATGTTGAATCTCTGCAGGTGTATTAGTAAAAGATGCTGGAGTAATAACTCTTTTTGCAAGACGATTCACTGCATATAAGACTTTTTGAAAGTACTTCGAAATTGTCCAGGTTGAAAGTTGAAAGTGTTTTGCATTGACTCTAGTTGTCTCGCTATATCCTATAGTTATCAAGAAAATTGTTATTTATTTCTCTACAGTCAAATGAATTGTTGCCTTTAAGCCTGCAAAACTCTTCAACTTATCACATAAGCTCAAGAAGATTATCTTTCTCATTCTTAAGTTTTCATAAATCCTTGTAGGATTTCCATTCAAAAATTCTAATATCCAATCATGACCTGGTAGAGCAAAAGTTCTACACGATTATTTTTGTAAATGAAAATATTTGTTCTCTCCCCCAACTACAGAAATAATAATTTCCTTCTTCCGTTCATCATCAGAATCTGATAAGAAATTCATGTATCTACAATACCAACATTGAATAATTAATAAAATATCCAATCAAGTATATTTAATGAAATATAGAAAAAATATTCATATAAAATATATACTTAAAATTAAGTCAAATATTCATACAAAGCACAAACTTAAAATATGGAATAGTGCTTAATATAAAAGTTTCAAATCAATAAGAATTCGATATTCAATAACATGAAAATATAACTAAAGTGACATAATCCAATCCAGCTGCCTTGTTTGTGCCATCTTCAAACAAATATCCCTATAAAGTGGAGAATCATTTAAAGCCTTCATAGTTTTTCCATATTGCACATCATCAACACCCAATTCATTTAAACAATTTAGACATTCCATCATTATGTTAGGCTCTTGAGATTTATTCTCTGCAGTGGATGATGTTTCATTCAGTTTTTTCTCAAATAAATCATTCTTTCTTTTTGATTGTTCACTAAGAATAAGTAAGGCTTCTTCTACAATATTAAAATGTGTCTTCTTTGCCTTCTTGTTCTTCAAAGACTTCTTTCTCTTAGACGGAGAACTTTTATCTTGATTTTCTTTTCCATTATATGAGTAATCTTCATCGACATCATTTCCATGTTCCTCTTCTGCACTATTCGATGGAGATTTAGTTGATGAATGTGCATGCACATCAGTTGCAATAGTATCTTCAAAAATATGACACAAGACTAAAAATTCCTTACATCCTTTTTTCTTAAATCTGTGAGCCATTTTATGCACCTATAATGATGAAAAAGATATGTGAGAATGAATATTATAGAATCTGATATATTAATAAAACAAAAAACATATTTTATCTTAAATAGATTTTCCTAACATTCATTTATAGCATTAACTTCACTAGTAAAAGAGTTGTAACCTATTCTTATTCTTTGAGTAAGTTCTTGAAATTCTTCAATCTGGCCTTTAATTTATTGTACTTATTCTTCAATTGAATATCAGTGTACTCCTTATTGAATTTTGTTTGAAGCCCTGGTTTAATATTCTTTCAACCAGATCTGGAAAAGGTAGTAGTTGTTCGATTTCTCTTCTTCAATTCTTCCATACCCCATCTTTTTCATTGACTTCCATACAATCATTTTAATCATTCATATTGTTCAATCCTTCCATCACTAAATGTAATAACATATAAGTGAAATCAATCACAACAATTTCTACAAAGTATTAAATGCTAAATATGGTTCAAAATAAACATTTGACAACTATAACAATTTCTAAAAAATATTTGGTGTCTCAACTTGTATACAAATTAGATTTTCATTATATGTGAAAACCTGGTAGCAAAACCACTACAGTAAATCATTTACACATTCCTTCATTTTGGTTTCAACTTCAGATAATAGGCCACTTCAATAGGATTCATGAGCAAAGGGTCAAGAAGCTTATAATATAATTGAGGTGGTACAAATGGAAAATTTTTCAATACAACACAAAATTGATAGAAAAAGATGGACTTTAATGTGCTACAATAGTATCTTACACCAATGTGTTCAACTTGAATTCTAATTTATTTAATGGTCAATTGTTACACATCTTTGTCAACGTGTATTAACATTTACAAAATAAATTCGTGACTACATAGTCTCTTTCTCTTCAGTTTTTTGTCATTAATATGTGATAGAAAGAGAACCTTTTTCTTTATTATATTTAGTTAAAACATAATGAAAGATGACAATGACTACATATATATCAAATTCAACTCACATACAAGTGCATTTAATGTTTCAGTTCTCCATGCTTATAAGCTAATGTACAAATGCATTTAATCTTTCAGTTCTCCATGCTTATAAGTTATCATGAAGACAAGGCTTCACAATAAATGACGTGAAGATAAGAATGTCTTCATTTTTGTAAAGGATAAAGCCTCCATTAAATGCCTCCACATACCACATTAAATGAAATGAAGACAAGAATAGCTATAAAGCCACTTGTGCTCCACTCTATGCTACATTAAAGATGTGAGGCATGTAATCTTTCAATTCTCCACGCTTATAAGCTACTGTGAAGACAAGGCTTCACAATAAATGACGTGAAGACAAGAATGTCTTCACTTTTGTAAAGATAAAGCCTCCATTAAATGCCTCCACATGCCATATTAAATGACGTGAAGACAAGAATAGCTATAAAGCCACCTGTGCTCCACTTTATGCTACATTAAAGACGTGAGGATGAGAAGAAAATAGCTATGAAGACGTGAGGATAAGGAGAAAGAATGACGTGAAGTCCAAGAACAAAACAGCTACAAAGACATGAGGAAGAAGAAAATAGCTATAATTGTCTCTGCTTTAAAATGACATGAGGATCAGGAAAATAGCTATAACCTTCAGTTTTAATAATGTTATTTCATGGTTGTGTTCTGTGTTGGTTCTTTATAAATAATCGGTTTGCCACAAAAAGATGAAGTTGTCATTATGTTTAGCAGAGGAGGTGAAGCAAAAACTGAACAATTGAAACACATCGCACGAAAACTCATTCTAATTAGAAAAATTGTTATTCATAGGAAGAACAAGAATGCATCATCTTCTTTATCATCACAGAAAAATGCAGAAGCTTATGTTCAAAGTAGAAGTTCTATATGTTGCTTTTAGTAAGTATGGCTACATCTATAGTACTATTATTTTCTTCATATCTCTCTTCCTTTTCACAGTTCCATCTTGCTTTTTGTAAGTATGGCTACATCTATATTATTGCTATTTTCTTCATATCTCTCTTCCTTTTCACAGTTCTGTGTTGGTTCATATCTTTCCTCCATCACTCCTAGTTTCTCTATTTTGTTTTTTACTACCAAACTAATGTGACTGATCCTATTATCAACAATATACTTATCTCAGAGTAACATAAAGAGAAAACAAGAAAGTAGTATTGATAGTCAACAGGAAGTATGATGGGTCTGATGTTACGGACAGAAGCAATAAATAGACATGAAAACAAACTTGGAGATGTTAAGTGAAGACATAGAAGACGAAGTTGGCACAGAGGAGAGAATGTTTTGTGAAAAAAATGTTTCAAAATAGATGAAAACCTATTTTTAAAAATTACAAAAATGTTATTTTTATGTTTTCGTAAAATAGTTGCTGTTTTTTATTTTTAAAAACTAAATATACAAACGTATTTAACCAAACATGATTTTAAAAGTCATTTATAAATTTACAAAAACCACAACAAAAAACCTAAAAAATGAAAACAATCAACCCCCTAGTTTCCCATTTTTCATCCACGTCTAGTTTTTTGTTATTTATGTAAACAATTGTTTATTATTTTTTTGTGACTATGTGAGATGTTTAATCTCCAAGTGTTCTACTCCTTTAAGAACTAAGTTCATCTAGGTTGTAGTTGATATAAATTGCATGGGCAAAAAGCTCGATAGCTTCATTGTTTTGTTCATAATAACTAATCATCTTTATTATTTACTACATGTCAAGTTAAATTAAGATTTTATAGTAACAAATAGTTTGTGTAGTTGTCCAATTGGATGTAAAAATGTAGAGATAATGTAGTTTTAAATACTAAATATATACACTACAACCAACCTTATCTTAATTGTTCCATTCTATGAAGAGTCGATGCTAAATGGTAATACATCACAATAGAGTGAAAGGCTTCAATTCATTCTTTGGATTAATAGAATAAAAGGGTGTCCAGTTAGTGAAAACAAGTTTGGTTGAATGGTCCATTCCATTCCAACTTCTAGAATGTTGTTAGAAAGTTTGGTTGAATGGTCTATCCCTTTTAATTATTATGGTTCCCTTTGTCTCTTGTTGGTTTTTAAAAGGTACAAATTAAGCTTTGAATAATAATAATATCACTTTTTATTTTATCAATTCTGATAGAAGTATATGTAATATTGTTTCTAACATATAAAATGTTGATTGTGGGAGCATCTACCAAGTCTTTGTTGTAGATATTTTAAATCTTTTTATGTTTTCATTTATCTTTCTCTAAATAATAATATTTATTGCCCTATTCTTAAAAAAGAATTAGTTCTTGTTCATGTCACTCGTCCAAAATGATCCAAGTTTTGTAGCTTCCATAGATATTTATTATTGCTTTACACTAGCCATAGTTTTTTTTATTTTAGTTTAATGATAATATTTTTTAATGATTGACCTATTTCATAAGCTGGTCAATTATTTAATAACCGCAATTGCACGACATAGTTGTAGCAAATAATGATAAGTATGAGTGATCCCACGAAGACTATAAATACTAGTACTTACCTTTCCCCTTCCCCTATTATCTAGCCTAAGGATTGATTTTAGATTTTTAATAAAATGAAAATAAAAACTAAAACAAGTAAAGAAATAGGAAACGATAATGAGTGCAAAGACAGTGGAATTCACTTAGAAAACTATCCTTATCAGAAATTAGAACCTAGGTTTGAATTCCCTTAAACCCTTAATGTATTGATCTTTTATCATACAATTGTTTTGTTGATGTATTGGACCGTGAAGACTCCTATGGTTTGCTATTAGTTGACCTTGAGTGTACTAACAACTAATCCTAAGCTCCCTAACTGAATTACTCAGGTTAAATTTTATAGAAATGTGTTAACACTTTATGAGTCCCTCTATTAGGTTTGACCCTAATCTGAAAGATTTATGTCATCCTATCTTTAAAGTTGCAATCAACTTCTTCTAATTACAATAGATTTATTCACACTAGGATTTCTCAATCTCTACGTATGAAATCAAATTATGAGATAATGTTCTCAAGTTATTAAATCATAAATAAATCAGATCACAACATATCATACAACCAATTGCATTAATAAAATAATCAAATTATATAAGAGTATTAACGTAAGGTTCATCGAACCTAAGTACTAACTGGACGTTTAGTTACACTTCATCAAACACGAAATCAAACATACATAAACAAATATACGAATAAAAAATAATGAGTTCATGATTCTAAATCTCTCTGATTGTCTTCTATCAAATGTTCTTGCGATGTAGAGGCTTGATCTTAAATTCTAATGAATATTTTTACGAAATCTTCGTGTTTGCCACTTCCCTAGACCAAAATTGTCCCTTTTGGATGGTCTCCACATTTGCAAATTGCCTATAAGAGGCTCCTCCCTTCTTCTGCCCTCGAAACATTACTATATTGAATTTTAGATTTTTGGGTTATTCAAGATCCCTTGCATGGCCATGCATAATAAAAATTTGCTAAGTATCGTGAAAATGCACAGGCGTGCTAAAGTGCATAGTTGGGCACTTGTTCCAAATTGCTGATTCTTTGTTTTATGCTACGTTTTCATCTGAATTCTTCTCCTTTAAGTCTATGAAGGCAATTATACTTTGTAAACAAACTTAGATCAAACTAAGTACCAATTATAAACTAAAAGTATAAAATATCAAGCAAAATGCATCAAATATAGGTGTAAAATATAGTCAAATATCCATCTATCACTTATGTATCTGAGGAAAAATTTCTTCAACTTGAATTAAAATTGTAAAAGTTTTGTAGATTGTATGCTTGGAATTAGTAACCTTATTTCATGGATTTTTTCTGGCTAGATGTAGATCCCTTTATATACATAATTGTTTTTAGGTGCAAACCTCTTACAACATATGAATCCTTCAATAACACAATCACTTTTGTAGTACAAGGACATCATATTAGACTACATAGTACATATCTAGGTTAGAAAGATTATTATAAAAATCTTTATATAATCTTTTACTGTCATCTATGGTTGTCTCACTGATTATTTTTTAACCATGTTTACTATTTAATCCTTTGTTGAAATTGTTATGATTGATGTCACTTATATGTAATTACCTTTAATGATGGAAGCTTTACATGATATGAACATTTTCAAGGATTGTGTGGAAGCAAATGAAAAGGATGGGGTATGGAATAATACCATAGAGATGCATTTAATCTCATTGATGGTAAAGAACTGAAGAAGAGAAATCAAATGACTACTACCATTTTTGAATCTGGTTAGAAGAATATTAAGGCAAGACTTCAAACAAAATTCAATGAGTGTACTAATGTTCAATTAAATAATAAGTATAATGGATGAAAGGCTAGATTGAAGAACTTCAAGAACTTACTCAAAGAAACAGGAATCAGTTACAACTCCTTTATCAGTGAAGTTAATGCTACAAATGAATGTTGGGAAAATCTATTTAAGGTAAAAATATGTCTTTTTTTAATTAATATATCATATTATATAATATTTTCTCATGTTTCCTTTTCATCGTTGTAGGTGTATAAAATGGCTCACAAATTCAAGAAAAAAGATGCAAGGAGTTTTTAGACTTATGTCATATTTCTAGAGATACTACTGTAACTAATTTGCATGCACATCCATTAACTAAATCTTTATTGAATAGTATAGAAGAGGAATGTAGAATTGATGTTGCAAAGAATGCTCATATAATGAAAAAGGAGATCAAGTTACAAGATCTTCATCTAAGAGAAAGAAATCTCCTAAAAATAAAAGGCAAAGAAGATACACTCTAACATTTTAGAAGAGATATTGTTTATATCTAGTGAACAATCAAAAAGAAAGAATAATTTACTTGAGAAAAAATTGACTATAACATAATCTACTAAAGAGAATAGATTTAGAGCTTCATCAATTAATCAAGAGATTAATATAATGATGAAATATTTGAATTTCTTAAATGAATTAGGTGTTAAGAAATTTATGAAGGCTTTACATGATTCTCTATATAGGAATATTTTTATCAAGATGGCGGATACAAGGAAATTGGATTAGATTATGTCACTTTAGTTATATTTTCATGTTATTGCATATCGAATTCTTATTAATTTGACAATTCTATATTAAGAACTATTCCATGGTTTGAGCATTTTAAATATACATTTTGTATGAATATTTGATCGAATATTTTTAAATCTATATTTTGTATAAATATTTTAAGTCTATGTTTTGATAAATATTGTAAGTCTAAGTTTTTATATGAATGTTTTTAACTATATGCTTTTAATGAATTTTTTGAGTCTATATTAGATTAAACCTTTCAACTAAATGTTTTTATTAATTATTTAATATTAGTATTGTAGATACAATGATTCCTTATCAGATTTTGAATCAAATTCTGATGATGAACTGATGAAGATAATTATTATTTCTCTAGTTAAGCAAGAGAACAAATATTTTTATTTACAAAAGTAACCATGTAGAATTTCTGCTCTATCAGGTTATGATTGGATATTAAAACTTTTGAATGGAAATTCAGTAAGGATATATGATAACTTAAGAATGAGCAAAATAAAGAGCAAGATAATCCTTTTTAGCTTATGTGATGAGTTGAAAGTTCAAGAGGCTTAAAGCCAATAAGTCATTTGAGTGTGGAAGAACAAATAGCAATTTTCTTGATGACTACAGGGTAAAGTGAGATAACTAGGGTCAATGCAAAATGCTTTAAACATTGAACCTAGACAATTTCGAAGTAGTTCCACTGTAACATCACGTTATCCTATTTTAAGGGTTAGAACCCTCAAATAGTGTATATGAGAGATTATTGAGAAGTTAGAAAGTGCATTTCATGCTAATGCATTATATAGCACACACCCATATGTGAATATTGATTTTTGAACATTAAAATGATTGTATATGTATTCATTGACATTTTCTAGTATAATTGATTTATAAATGTGATATATTAAGAATTGTGGTTTATATCTGTTGAAAATTGATTTGGAGAGTGTACTTACTAATTTACAATTTTTTTGTGAAATTTAGAAAAATTATGAAATTTCGGGTATTTCTGGACTAGGAAAAATGTCAAGTCGCAAGACAGTTGATAAATGGTAGTAGAAATAAGAGTCTATTGACAGTGGAAAATTTTATAAATAACTTTGGGATTTAATGACAAGTGTTATTGAAAATTAGGAGGCAATTAGAGTAGAAATTGGAGTTGATTGGACTAGTTTAATAAGAGAACCTAGTTTAAACTCATAGAAATTGGACATGTGGCAAGTGACAAGTGTCACTTGCCAAGCCTAGTCTTTATTCCCATGATTATACTTTAAGGACAATTTAATTGTCTGAATCTTGCTTACTTTTTCTTCGTGGCTTCCTTCTTCATCTTCTTCACGAATCTTCTCACTAACCTTTATCAACGTTGAACCTAACTCTCTTTTCTTTCACTTGTTACTCTCACCTTGTTGTCTTCTATATTTGCCATAAGAAACCATAACCTCCCAACCTCTATGATAATGTACGTGGGTTACATAAGAATTTAGGGCTTCTTGGTATTTTTAAGAACTTGGAGTTTTAGTAAGTAAATAGCATGTTAATCCTTATGAGTAGTATGAATATGAAACAAATATAGTGATTAATTGATATTACATGATCATGAGAATAGTGGTCATTATACATGTGCATCGTGGATGAAGAATGAGAATATTGGTGTCTTGTTTTTGTGTTTATGATGATTAATATTTCATGAGTTATTGAAAAAATGAGTATGAAATAGAGAGATCATTGAAAATAGTGTAGGAAAAACTGCAGAAAAATTGATAGATAATGGATGTTCCATGTTCTGTTTTTAGTATTATGATCAAACATAGAGTACGAATTGTTTGTGATTGAATTTGAGCTGAAATGGAAGTAGGAACGAAGAGGAAATAATGAGGATATAAGTTATAAATGATAAACTAAACAAAAGAGATGAATTAGGATGAAAATGGTGAAGAAGTGTGCTGGAGTATGCTAGATGAGTATTTTCACTAAACATGTATCTGTATTTTAGCTATATCCTGATCTGCAGACATCCAAATGGGGTGATTTTTAATTTAGATTAAAATAGAGAATATGGCTACAATTTTCATGAAGAAATAGAATTTAAATTCTGTCTTTAAGAGTTTCAAATTTTGACTTGAAATTGAATACTGGATGTAATTGCAGTTTAAGAATAGTCGATAGTTTTGCTTAAATCCTTCTTTTTCCTTGTCAACATGGCGTGAAAAATTGATCATTAGGTAGTGCACGATCATGCATAACCACGATTGTGACAGAAAGGAATCACCTAGGGTAAGGAGATATCTGGAAATGCACAAACCAACTGGAATTGCACTATAGTGAGAGTGTAGTGATTTTTGACAGTTTTGAACATCCTTCACTCTTTTGACCATAACTTCTTCTCCAGACCTCCAGTTGACTTGAAATTTGAGCCACAAACTATTCACACATTGTTCTTCCTCTCAACCAAAATTCATGGCCATCTGAATTCATTAGAAAGGGTAGGTAATTATTGATTGAGGAACTTAGGATAATCTAGCCTTACAAGATGTGATTGAATGATGAACCTGGAATGAGTTTGTATTATTGAGGTGTAAACCTAAGTTCAAATTATACATATATGAGTTTTGAAGTATGAATGATCACGAAATGAAAATAAATAAAAAATACCTAAGATTGTCATTGAGCATGCATTGTACATAATCCATGTATACATTTGTGCATAAATGAATACTTATAATTGTGCAAAGTTGTGATGTGCGTAAATGTGTATGTATTGCATGATTTAGAAGAACGATTTGAGCGACCACATCCAGACGTTGCCAGACTTCGAGGCAATAGCTTTCTGGAGCAAATTGTAAGTAACCTAGATGGCCACACTTGAATAATTGTTTGTTTTAAATTCTGCATTGAATTATTTTGTGAATGTGATTGTGTTGATTCCGGACATTGAATGTCCAAGGCATTTGATGGGTGAATAAGATATTGGAAGCGCTCCTTGTATGTGAGTTTGATGAAATAAGTGATATTCAACATTTATGTTGAATGCTGAACCAAGGTCCGATGATAATTGTGAATGTGAATATGATGCATTTCATTACATGAATGCATGACAACATAAAGGCTGTGCTAGAGTAGTCACTGAAAAAGAGCTTAAAACTCAAAATGTGATAAGAGCATTTGGCTCAGTTGTAAATGTACTCGATATCCACTAAGGCATACAGGACGTTATCTGAAATAAGCCTGGTATTCATAAGGGATATGGGCTAGTAAAAAGGCATCCGGTCACAACAAAGTAATAAATAAAATTGAGTCTCATGTGCATTGCATTTATAATTGATATACACATTTTAAGTGATCAAAATGATTTGTTTAATTACTATGAATGTGATACGTGAAGTAAGTAATATGTGATACTACATGATAAATGAAATGATGTGAATTATGTGAATATATGATGTGATGTGTTATATGATTTGAGTGAACCATCAAGGATGGTTAACTCATTGAGTTCGTAAAACTCACCAAAATTGTAATGTTGACATTTCAAATTTGAGAGAGGATACTAGTGATAGAGAGACTTTAGAAGAAGTATAATTTTTGTACTTTTGGAAAGAAGAAATGACTCAAAGGTTTGTCAGTTGAAATTGAATTTACGCATTAAATGATGATGCGATGATTAAGTTAATGTCGTGATTGCTCTAGCATCCTACCCTTATGAGGTACATATTTGGATGTCATTCAGGATGTCGAGTACGTGTCCTGTAAGAGTGGAGTGCTACATTCACAAAGTTTTATATGAAGTTAATTATCTTGCAAAGAGTCATTACTCCACCATTCCTGAGATTCAATATAATTCAAAATTCTTTTGTATTTTTGGTTGCATTCATATACTTAATTACTATTTTCATTATGCCTTTATGATTAATAAATATTTTAATAGTGTAGTTTCATTTTTAGGATTGTATAGGAGCAATAAATATTACACATATTGATGCACATGTTCCAATCAATGAAAAAATACCAAAAAAGAGTAAAAGAACTGATCCAACCCAAAATATTATGTGTTGTTGCTCATTTGACATACTTTTCACATATGTAATGGCTAGATAAGAAGGTACTGCATATGACTATCGAGTTCTTTTAGAAATAGTGACAAATCCAACAAATTAATTTCTTGCGTCTCCATAAGATATTATATTATTTTAAGCAAACACAATAATTATGATCAATTTTTAATAACTTTTGTCAATATTATGTACTTTATATATTAGGTAAGTTCTATTTAGTTAATTCAGGCTACATCATATATGCCTATATTTCTTGTACTATACTAAGGTAAGCGATATCATTTATGAGATTATAGACGAAGAGGAAGACCTTAAGGTCTACAAGAAATGCTTAACTACATACATTCTTTATTAAGAAATCTTATTGAAAGATGTTTTGATATTTTTAAAGTAAGATTCCTTATATTTTCAAACATATCGAGTTATGATATGAAGAAACAAAAATACATCATTATTGCTTTTTGTGTGATACACAACTATATTAGAATACATGGAAAAAACAATGAATTATTTGACAATTATATTAAAAATGAAAAAACGAATTAGGGAAAATGAAAATAAAGATGCAAGTTTTCAAGTTTAGTATAATACCAATCCATAATAACTTTGAAATATGTATTGGGAGCAGGGTAAAATTGTTAGACAAATATGGAATAATTATATTAGTTCTAATTGATTTATGCTTCTTTTTGTAAATAATATTACTATTTTGTTTTGAATAATTATAATATGATTGACATCTTTTATCGATTAGAATGACTTAATGTAATTTTCCAATCTATAGAATTTTATTATGTATAATTTATATGCAAATTTCTTTAATTGTATAAATATTCATACATTTTATTTCTAATCATAATGAGAATTAACTAATTTAAAACATAATTTGATATATTAAAAATAATTAATATAAGAGTATAATTTTAAAAATATAAATAAGATGATAAAATCAAACATGTTTTTGTTTTTAGTTTTTTATTACAAATCTCAATTAAACAGATTTTTGTTTTCAAATTTTTATTACAAACCTTAATCAAACAAGTTTTTTAATTAAAAATAAAAAAGAATAAAAATCACAAAAGAAAAATAAAATGGAACCAAATAGATCCGAATAAAAAGGTTAGAAAATTCAACGTTCTAATGTCCTCATGATTATTTTAAAGCTCATTTTGGGTATTTCCATGATTTAGTAAGCCCGTTTATTTGATTAAGGCACTTTACCTCGATCAAGCCTTTGCAGAATATTACGGGTAAACATTTAAAAGGCAATAATATTAAGACGATATGAAATATATTAATTCTTGAAATTAAAAAATTAGGTAATAAAAAATAATTTATTAGTTTTATTTTTGGAAATATAAAAATTATTATATAACAAAAGTTATTAATTTATCAAATATTAATTATAAAATTTTAATGAATAATTAACATTTTATGAAATGAATAATTTATAGTTAAGGTTGATAAATTTTGAGAAAACTACCTCCTTTTCCCTCTCTCCGCTCGGCAACTAAAAACCTTTTTTTTAATTGTGATATCCTTTTTACTACTGTGGATCTCTTTCTTTTCCTTTGCAACTCCAATATTAGTCAAAAAGAACTAATTTTTCGTTCATATTCTGGAATTTTTGTTTGAAAAGTGTTATGGGTCTCGTTTTGTTGGACCCTGAACTTTTCGTAAAAGATCAGAACTATTGAATGAGAAATTTTGGTGATTAGTCACGAGTTAAGAGCCAATGAATGAA
>JANVCQ010000005.1:33303909-33327922 GCA_025531925.1 Erythroxylum plowmanianum | reverse complement strand
TTTTCTTATTTTCTTTGTCCTTCCTCCGTTTGACCTCCGATTTTCGCAATTTTCTAACCGTTAGTTTTCTAAAAAAATTTTATACCCCTTTTTGGTAATATGAGAGTTTCGGGTTTTAGTCGAAAATTTCGGATAAGCTTAAAACGAGCCCATTATGTGACGGTTTTGGATATAAATCCGTTTTTAGGTGATTTTGTGATCTATAGAGATCCGATTGAGGCGATTTTTGTTTCTAAGTGACCTAGAGATATGGAATTTCATTTTAGCTTAGGAATCGGATTTCGTTATGGGCCCTAAGCAGATCAATTCTATTTGGGGATAATTAGGGTAAATTCATCAAATTATGTTCGGATGACGTTAAATTAAGTTCAATTCGAGGTATTTTTCGTGGTGAGGAATCCCTCCCTCGTGAGATGAGCGCCCAGATGTCACGTAGGACGTCGGGCCCGCGACTCACCGGGGAGGGGTTCCAACACCTACTACTCTTTATAAATTCAATTCAACTATAAACCCTCGTGAATTGAATTACAAACAAGACAACACAGTCGCTGATCTCCATATGAGCTTCATTCTTTCTCTTCAGTTCAGAATCAAATACCCAATGCATTTCCTTTGTTTTTTTTAATATGTTAGAGGTACAAGATTTTCACAAAATTTTAAATTATATTATGATTTAAAAGAGCTAGTTAAACAATTGAATACAATTATATAATTAAAATTTACACTTAAATTTTGAAAAGAATAATCCTTGAAAATAATAATATCTTGATAAAAAATTATTGAAAGATTTTAATTTACAGGAATCACTTAAATAATAAAATAAAATAAGATAATTAAAATAGTTAAATTATAATTAAAATTTAAAAAACAATAGTTTCTTATTAAAAGCTTATATTTTTAATTTAGCATAGATATATGTTTTAATATTTTTTATAATGTATTTTCTTATTACATTAGAATCAATTTAAAAAATTATGTTTCATTATATTCCTTTATTAAAAATATTTTTAAATTGATTTTTATAATTTTAGAATAAATTATATTGAAAATATTATTTCTACGATACAAATATATTAAAAATTAAAGTTATTGGGGATTTTTAAGATTGTATAATTTTAATTATTTTTAAAATATATAATAATTCATATATTGTTGAATTTTAATAAAAAGAAATATTATTATTAAGCTTTCAAATTATAATAGTTTTTTGTTATCTTCATAGCTTGGTCTAGCCTAATGTCATTTGCAATCAATTTTTTCATTTCATTTTAATAATGAACTTTTTTTAAGATATCACTTATAATGAAATTGATGTTTATAACTTGTTTTATGTAAGTGTGAATGTTTATTATTTAATAAGATTATTTTTAGTCAAGGGTACAAATGTCATATGAAATAATTGAATTCATTTTGATTGTGTTCCAAACAGTGTAATTGAATTCAATTCTAATATTAATAGGTTTGTTCCAAATAGTATAAATTGAATTCAATTCAATTTCATTAATGTAATTAAATCCAATTCATTAATAAATTTAATTCGAAGGTTTCCAAACATCCGTTAATCTGGAGGATTTATGTAAATCTATTTCTAGATTTGCATGCAACTCCTTCCAACTATGGTAGATATATTTACATAAAAGGATTTTTCAATCAGATCTTATGACGTAATCCTCCTTATTTGCCTTCGTTAACATGTTTTTATAGTAAAAACTAGGATTTCTAAGATATGCACAATCAATATACAAGTCGTGTTAGTCACTGTGTATCTCCAAAAATACTCGAATTCACAATTTTGGATGGGTATAGAGACTTGCATAGGCAACATACACAACTGTGTATATCAACATACATGAGTGTGTAACTTCACACGACTAGAAACTAAATTCTTCAAATTTTCATACATTTATAGAGATTTACACAATCATTATATACAGTTGTGTAGGTTTAATTTATTTAACGTCTTTGTTCTATGTTATAATTTTATTAGAAATTTTCTCCTTTTGGTCCGAGAAGGTAATTACCACTTATAAATGCAATTGAAACCAATTAAGTACCAAAATACTATATTATTAAATATTAAGCAAAACACATTAAATAAGCATTTGTCTGACATCTTCGTACTTAAGCTTTTGCTTTTCCTCAAGCAAACCATAATCTAAATTATTAATCTTACAAACATCCATCCCTTATTAACCTCAATCTATCCACCCACATTCTAAATTTTCATATCATATTAATCAAATTAACATATAATTAAATTCAAGTTATCCTATAACTAACCTTCATAAGTCAATGGCAATAATAATCTTTTTGAAATCAAAAACACAAATCTCTACACCTCACTAAGGTTTCACTCAATGCTCTCAAATATTTAGGGTGAAAAGTAGAAGAACTCTCAAATTAATACATAGCAAAACTCTTAACTATAGATTTGCAATATTATCATATCTCCATCACTTAAAGTAAAATAGAAACAAAAATCAAATGGCCTTACTATAAGGTTTTAATGGGGCCTAGGTAAGATATGATTGGGGTAATAAAAGAGTGATAAAATTGAAGGAAATTTACAGAAACAAAATTATAAGAAACTTATTTCTTCACTCTATATAGGTACTTCACATTATAAATCCATTAGTACCATAACTTTAACAATTTTTTTCATTTTTTAAGTATTAATCATGTACCAACAATTAAAGAAATATTAGACCTTTTCAAATTTTAAGTTTCAAACAATCAAGTAATGTAAATAACCTTCAAGGTTTAAATTTATAAAAAAAAGCTTCAAGAAAGATAAAATAAAGGTTGTAATCAATGAAAAAATCTAAGGCTCAAAATTGGTTATTCCTAAGGAATAAAATATAGTAGGGTAATTATCAAGGAAATCAACTAAACAATTGTTGAATCTAAATGCCTTTATCACTTCAATGTTTCTAATTTAACATATGCGGTCTCAATATAAATAATAAAATCAAGTTCTAGAATTATTCAACTTTGCATGATAACACATACGAAGGAATAAAAGAGCTTTAAAAAACTATGTATTTGCTCTTAACTCAAAAGCTTGCAAAAAGTGGATCTTTGTGTATAAATAGTATGCAATTTTCATTCAAAATCACTATTCAATGATTACTAAATGTATGACTTATAAAAGCAAGTTTATTATAACTTTGGTCCTTTTACATACTAATTTAATTCAATAATCAATAACATTTTAAAGTATTTTTGGACAAATTTTAACTAATTTAGGAAATTAATTAATAAAATTTAATAACAAAAATTATAATAAGCTTAAGAAATCCCTTCCCTGCACTTAAAATTGTACATTGTCCCCAATGTATACAATATAAACACAGATAAATAAAAAGGAAGACATGATAAGAAATTGGTACTTCCCTAAGTAATAAGAATTTCAAAATTTTGATTTCGATGAGGGATCCATTCGATATTAGATACAATCATCATTTTATATAAATAAAAAGGATAAAAAGATAAAAGAAAATTAAAATAATAAAAAGAAACAAAATACGAAATATGGAAATAACAATGACATAAAATAACATTACACTAATGTTTAGACAAAAGAAAATAATAAAGGAAAGAAAATAAGAAAAATACAAATAATAAGAAAAAGAAAAGAAAAGCCTAAATTGCAGCATCCATGCTATGAGCCTATGACTCTAGCATGTCCGTTGATGCAAGATCATCAAGTCGTACGTCCTTAAAAGGGAGAGGAGTTGATGATGATGTACCTGCTCCAGATCGTAGAGGTTGAAAAGTGATTAGGGATGGAAAGAGAGCCTGGGCCCAGTTAGACCTAAAATCAATGGGTCACAATTGAGTTCATAGGACCTAGGGCTGGGTTTGGGCTACCTGAGCACAGTGAGATAAGTTATCCTATCCGTTCCATCTAACAGAGGTCTCAAGTTGTCCTATTCGTTTCACAATCCCCGCTTATTGTACTCGGATAGTTCATAGAATACCCATAAGCTGCCCCATGTGTCTCTCTAGTCATGCTATCTTTAGCTAGTCCTAGTGTGATGTTTGCACCTAGGTATTATTGCACCATCGTCCTCCTGTGCAATTCCTCTCATCTAGGATAGGGGTGAATGCGACTGCGGTGGCTACTCTGTTATGTGTGGCTCTTCCATATCTCCTCTAAATGTTGTTGGCTCATTGGGAATCCCAATTAGGCGATAGATATCACCTGTAGGTCCCCTCCTTCTGCTCATCATATGTATATGCTTCATCACCTCTAGTTTACGAGTTACCATGGTGCCTAATGATCACTTCACTGGTAGTCTGTTAAAGACCCCCATTCATAATGCAAGCCTCATTACATAATGTCTAATACAAATTGTGTTGACCTTCGTCTCTTTGCTCTGATGCAATATAAATAGGGATAATGTATGACCCAGGTGTATTGGAGTCCCGTTGCTTATACTCCAAAGATAAAAACACATATAAGTTCCCAGTAATGCCATGGTTGTCACCTCGTCTGCTCAGCGTATGATTTAGTACTCCATGGATATATTTGAGTGTCAGGTGTCATAAAGAAGAGGCCTTAGATCTACTTATGTCATAGTCTTTGTTGTAGTTGATTGTACACCAAAATTGCTGAGAAGACATCCCATATAGAAAGTTTATTCGTAAGGCTAAGTAAGTTTACATCCCCACGAACTCTTGCTTGTACAACCCTATCATGACAGAGAATTCTAAATAGCTCTTTCGAACCATCTCCCTTAGCAGTCAGAACAAAATAGTGTTCGGTTGGTCTTAGTCATGTCATCCTTTCTCCACAAAGAACGTGGAGAGCACTTTTAGTGTTAGCTCCCAACAAGATAACTCAATGATCTAAAAAAATAGGACCAAGCTCCAACGTCGATAAGGTCTCAAACTTGCTGGACTAAATCAACTTACCCCAACACCTCCTAGTCAATACTATGACCTGTTATGAACATCTTCTCCTTAAGTCGTTAATACTGCTCCCCATATGATGTTGCATTAAACAGTAGCATTAGAGGTCATTTGGGGCGTTGGATTGTGCGAGCTCGTCTCGAGTCTCTAGAGGACCCTTCTCCTTGTTGCCTCCTCTTTGGTATTTCCTTTACCAATCATGGTCTTGTCATTATGCCTGAAACTTACAATAAATATAAGAACAAACTAGAAAATAAACTAGAAATAGGAAAATTAAAAATATAATAAAATTACAATCAAATAATCTAATGCAAATAAATAAAGAAAATTAACTACCAACTAAATTAATCACAAAATTGAAATTAAAAATGTTGTAATTAACAAATAAAACTAATCAAATTATTTAATTATCAAATTGACCCTAAAATTGAAATTAAAACACCTAACCTAACAATTACCCAAAATTAACACAATTAAAGATTGGGTTTATCTAAAAATCAAAATTGAAATGAAATTAAACAACAAAGAAAATTTAAATAACTATAAAAATAATTAATTAATCCTAATTTAATGCAAAAAACATCAATAACAACAACACTCAGTATGAATCCCGCTGATACGTAAAAGACATCATAATTTAACAATTAGTGAGCAAAAATCACACAATTTTGCAATTCCAATCAAAATTTCATCCAATTTGCATGCAATTTACCAAATTTAATCAATAAATCAAATAAGTGAGGATGAAATTCATCTATTAAATCATAATCGACCACAAAATCATGAAAATTTCACAAAATCCCAAAATTCTAACCCTAGCATTTTTAGGGTGAAAAATCCCTAAAAAGTGCAAAACACCTAATTGTTCATGCATAAATAAGTGAAATTGATAAAAATACTTACTTGGGTTTCGTTAATTTGCAAGAAAATTGCAAGAAATTGGATGGAAGGTTGAGTCGTCGATAACAAGAGGTTTAGAGAGAAGAGAGAGTGAAAAAAAAGGAAGGATTAGCGCAATTTTAGGGGTTGTCATGGACTTACGTAGTATGCTACATGTGCGAACTTACATAGGTATGTATTTAACCATGTAAGTCTATATAAGCATGTCTAAAAAGCAAGTAGCTCTTCATAAACATGTGCAACATGAAAATTAGAATAAGAAACTTAAACATTTTGCACTCAAAGTTATGAATCTTTGATACGTATACCCTAACACAACAATTATGCACAATCTCATCAGGATGCTCAATGTCCTAACCTAAAACATATCAAAACTCAAATAAATCATATTCTAACATAAAGCTAAAAATAAAATGAAATCAAATTTAAAAATAAAACTTAAACCAATTTATAGGTTGCCTCTTATGCAGAGTTTGTTTAATGTCATTAGCTTGACGTACCTTTCATGCTTACCATCATTTTGGGTTTATAATTAATAGCTTACTTCCACCCACTTATCAACATAGGGGGTTTCATAGCCTGTAAATAAGCCACATCTTGTAAGATAGTAATAAGGACAAAATATATCAAATTTATAAATCCAATGTACTATATCAATGCCCTTTTCAATAACAAATTATTAATAAAATAAGGATTAATAAAACTCCCCGAATCTTCAGTTGACTCAAACAACTTGCCTTTTGGGAAGTGAGACCCCCTCTATACTCAAGGTGACTAGCAATGATTCATTAGTAATCTCCTCAATTGGCTCCTCCTCTTGTTCTTCCTCATTCTCCTTTGTTTGCTCATCTACTTTCTCTTCCTGGACAAAGGCTTCCTCCTCTTCTTTTTTAATCATCCTTTTATGTTTCTATACGTCCTCTTCTTTGACAGAGGCTTCCTCTTCTTCATCTTCCTCTAAATTGCAACTTCATTTATGAAATTGACTTTCATCTCTTCTTCACCCTAAGACATTAATAAGCTCAAATAATATGTTGTATTATGCTCAATATGTTCAAGTGAAGAAAATCTTTCTTCGAATTCACATCTGCTAGCTTCTCTTTTGGCAAGGTATTCCATTATTATATCTGTATGTCACTCTTTTTGCTGCTATTATTGTAAATATTCAATTGAAGCATAATTATTCCTCCCATAAGTGTAAGGGTTGCTCCAAACTGAATTATAAGTATTCTCGTAGGGTACTGAGACTAGTTTTGCATGCTTTGTTGTTTCCACATATAATTCGATGCTTGACATTCATTATTGTAACGATTACTCCCTCAAATGTTGCAACACAATATAGATATCAGCTGAGCCTATGAAAACATGTCATCAAACATTTCTTTCCAAAATAGTGATGTTGCTATAGGCAATGTGATAGCTCTTTCTTGTTTTGCTCAAATTTTAAAATTAATTGAAATTGTTATACTGCAAGTATATGACTTGTAAAAATAGTATAGTAAGGTATTATTCCCTTGAGGATTGGTTAGTCATCTTGTAATTCAAACTGACTTTTGTTTGAGTAAACCAAATATGAGAGATTGAAATTGCAAAAATTCATAATTTAAAGGCTTGAAAACACACTTCAAAATTTCACAAAAATAATAACACAATTTTGGTTTAGAGAATCAAATTATAAAGGTTAGGGTCATTCTCTCCATAAGATGTCATCCCTCACTTTGGTAATGTAATCATGTTTAGTCCTAGGCATTCTAATTTATTATCCACTTCTCTCTCAATACTTGAACCAATTAAGCCCAAATAATGATTAAATTTTTGTATTTGATCTCTCAACCTACACACTTTACTTAACCATTAAATGAATATGAAGTAACCTATTGGACAACCATCAAAACATCCAAGATCTCTCTTTAAATGTCATGTTAGCTTAATGTGTGAAGTGTTCTTACGGCTGTCTACTCTCATTGTACATCCAAACTAATTTCCTAATTCTATTTCTTAATGTAAACAAAGCATATGGAGTCCACACATCATAAGCATTAAAGCAAACTATACACTAAATCAAAGTGAGTTCTTACATATCTATAGTAAGAACAACCCTAAAATCCATTTAGAAATCCATTATAATCATCAAAAACATCCTCACAATAAGTCCATACATCTTCTCCATACAATAACTAAACCAAAAACAAATGAGAGAAGAGAGAATATAAGGCTTATGAGTTAAAGGACAAAGTTAGAATTTGGTGTTTCATCTTTGAGATCTCTTGAAATCACTTAATTCTCTTTGAAAATCCATCCAAAAATATGTCTATCTTCCTCCTTTTTGTGTGTTACACGACCCTCTTTCTTTGCTAAGGTTTAAAATGGGATTGTTACCCCCATTTGGGTGCTTAAACCGACTTAGGATGCAAGTGCAGCAAGCTGGGAAGTTGGAAAACTCCAACTTCTACATGACCTATTGTTTTCCAACCTTATTTTCTTCTTTTGCTTCTCCTTTGATACCTATAGTAAGTCCACATGCAATTAAGTTGATAATCAACACAAATAAGGCCCAAATTCTGCCCAAACATTGACATACAACCATAAAAAATGTATATACATCAAATCACAAGAAAAGCATGCAAAACCTAAGCTTAAAAACCTTCATTAATGACCTAACATGCAATTTATCATATACAATCATATACACAAGCAAGGTATATGAAAACAACACAAAACCTAGGCTAAACATCCTAGTATATATGTTAAACATACACATTATCACATAAAATGACTTAACCAATCCTATAACAAATATCACTTATCACGATGACATATCATAACTCCCATGAAAATACTGTCTGCTACATTCTTCCATTGTGGGTTGTGGCTATAGCGATGAATCTCGAATCCTAACAATAAGCCACAAACTTCTAGTTAAAGTAGAGAAGTTCAAAAGATAAATAAATGACTAGGTCAAAAAGAAAATAAAACAAGTACAAAAATAATGGTTGGATTAATAAAATTTAGTTTATCCTAATCTTGACAATGGTGTTATAAACTTGATTGATGCTTTATAAGCTTATAAGAAATTTATCAATGTTAAAATTGTAAGTGCATAGCATAGCTATAACTAACACAAACAAGTATGAGTCGATCCCATGAGGATTGTAAGTACTAGTAATTACCCTTTTTCTATTATCTCACCGTTGATTCAGAATGTGGATTTAATTAAAAATTAAACTAAAGAACTAAAATAAGATTAAAACAATAATGAAAATTAAGATAGAGGAAAATACTTGAAAAATTCTATATCAAATAAATAGTACATAGGTGATGAATTCCCCCTAAGAATCCTCAAATATTAACCCTTTATCATTCAATTATATTATTGATTATTGCATTATAGAAATTTGTATCTTATGTTAGTATCTTTCTTAAGACTACTGTACAACTAATCCATTAGTTGATAAACAATTTTTTTTTGGGTTAAAACTCTTAGGATTCTATTATTAATTTATGAATTTCACTATTAAGTTTGACCATAATCTATATGATATATGTCGGCCTATCTCTAAGTTTGCACGCAATTCTTTCCAATTACTATGAATCTATTCATGCAAAAGGATTTCTCAATCTCAATCATATGGAATCAAATCATGAACTAATATTTTAGATATAGTAGAATAAGAATAAAACTCATAATTGAATCGCAATTAATCAATAAACATAGTCGCGTAGGTCCAAGTTGCTTCACATCTTCATTCCATGTCATTATTTCATCTGAATTGTTCTTCTTTTGGTCTGAAAAGGCAGTTATCCCCTACAAATGCACTTGAAGTGAATTAAGTACGAAAATACTATAAAACTATTAAATATGAAGCAAAACACATTAAATATGGGTATATAATTATATTCAAATAAGCATTTATCATATATCAATAAGAATACTTACTTGGGTGTCGCAGTGTACAAACTATTGCAGACTTACATAGTCTATTACACGGGCATATATCTAATTATGTAAGTCTAGTAAGTCTGTAACTCTTTATAAATGTGTGCAATATGAAAAATAGTTGGAAATTTTTTAAAATTTTGCACTCAAATTTACAAAACTTAAACATGCATACCCTAACACTAAAAATATGCACAATCTCTTTAGGATGCTTAATGTCCTAACCTAAAACAAATCAAAACTCAAATAAATTCTATGCTATCATCAAAATAGAAACAAAATGGCATAAAATTTAAAAATAAAACCTAAAATAAATCTTGAGTGGCCTCTCAAGTAATGCTTGGTTAATGTCTATAGCTCAATGTACATTTCATGCTTACTATCAACCTGGGTCTATAATTAGTGGTTTACTTCCACTTATTTCTCCACACGGCAATTTAGTAGCCTTTGAATAAGTTATATGTTGTAAGATAGTAATAAGAACATAATGTATTAAATTAATAACTCTAATTGAATCCATTAATGCCTTTTTTATAACAAATAGTTAATCATATAAGGAATAATAAAACTCTTTGAATCTTCAGTTAACTTAAATAATTTATCCTGTAGGAAGTGGAAACCATCCATGTTTAAGTTGACTATCAATGATTCTTCAGTAGTTTCCTCATTTGGCTCCTCATCTTGTTTTCCTCAATCACCTTTATCCACTCTTCTACTTTCTCCTCCTGGGTAGAGGCTTCCTCCTTTTCTCCTTCTTCAATCATCTTTTGACATTCTTTTACTTCTTTTATTGGAAAGAGGCTTCCTCTTCTTCTTCTTCCGTTACTTCCTATGTCATTTTTTCATCTTTCTCTTCTGAGGCAGCAGTTAACTCCTCATCCTCTTGGAATGTACCTTTATTTATAAAGTTAACTTTTGTCTCTCCTTAACTTTGAGGCATTAATAAGCTCATATAATATATGGTATTAAGCTCAATATATGCAAGTGAATAAAATATGTCTTTGAATTTACGTCAGCTAACTTCACTTTTGACAATATTCTGTTATTATATCTATAAGTCATTCTTCTTGCTGCTATTTTTGTAAAGATTCAACTAATGCATAATCATTTCATCCATTCGTGTAAGGGTTGCTCCAATCTAAATTATAAGTATTCTTGTATGATGTACTCTTAGGCCAATTTTGCATGCTTGGTTGCTCTCACATATAGTTTAGAGCCTGACATTCATGAATGTAATGGTTACCCCTATAAATGTCACAACATGGCATAGATATCAGTTGAGCTTCCAAATACATGTCACCATATCTCTTGTTCCAAAATTGTGATATTGCTATATGCGATGCAATTTCATAACTCCCATAAGAATACTATCATCTCCATCCTTCCATTGTGCTTTGTAGCTACAATGATGAATCTCAAATCCTAATAATAAGCGACAATCACAAAATCAAAATAGAGAAGATCAAAAGATAAATGAATAAATACAAATATAAATAAAATAAATAAATATAAAAATGTCATTAAATTAATAAAAGCTTGGCTTTGCTAATATTAAAATACTTTACAACGGTTTTAAAAACGTGATTGACTACTTCTTAAGCTTTTATAAGAATTTAACAATTTTAAATTGGAAGTTCGCGATGTAGTTACAGCTTTCATAGACAAACATAGGTCGATCCCACTAGGATTGTAAGTACTAGTATTATCCCTTTTTTATTATCTAACTGTTGAATCATATTGTGGATTTATTTAAAAATTAAAACAAAACAAACTAAACTAAGATTAATGAGTTCAAACAAAGGAAAATACTACGAAAAGTTGATATCAAACAAATAGTACATAGGTGATGAACCACCCCCCCCCCCCCCAAAAAAAAAAAAAAATCTTAAATATTAACCCTTTATCATGCAATTAAATTATTGATTACTAGACCATTAAAATTCCTATCTTACGTTAATGTTTTCTCATGACTATTAACAACTAATCCCTCAGTTAATTAACTGAAATCTCTTTCTAGTTAAAACTCCTAAGATTGCATTATTGATTCGTGAATTTCACTATTAAGTTTGACCTTATTCTAAAGGATTTCTGTTCATTCCTTGCAGAAAATTGTCTTTGAATTTTCCCCATCCTACCTCTTAAATCCTTCAACATTAATAATGTCAAGAGTGTGAATTTGCTCAATATTAGTCATTACTCCCTTCTAGATTTTAGTTCCACCTGTATTTGTGTTCACAGAAGCCATAATCTCCTTTTGCTAATTTTCCTCTTTAAATCCCATCAGCTCCTGATAATTTCCAGACTTGAAAATTTTCCTTATAGCTCTCTAAATTTTATCTTATGACTTCAAGGGAGACCTCTAATGGTAAGACATGACAATGCTATCCTCCCATAACTTGTTATTTTCTCCTAGTCTCATTGTTGGGATCTCTTTAGGGGGTTCTATAGATAGTTCAATTCTAACATAACTTATTCTTTTCTTTTTGGCATTATTCTCATCCATACAAAGGGGCTTTTCGATGTAGCTACCTAGGAAGCTTAATAACTGAGTAGTCTGGTACTCGACGGGTATAGTCTGAAAGTGATGGAGGACCATCAAGCCCAACAATTTCTACCCTGAAAGAGCCCATCCAAGCCCACGATGAAGCTATAGGTTTTACTTCAACCTTTCGGCCTTTGCAAAGCTTGTATTTGTCAAGCCCAAGTCAACTCGCAAGCATTATGAGCCTTGATCAATGTAGAACCAATGACCATCCCTTAAATTGACATGTTGAAGCCCCAAGATAGAGCCTAAGATGTTTTGGAGGTTTAGCACAAGTGCTTGATAAAGTTTTCTTTTGTTATGTGATGAATAAGAGCTTTTTAAAGCTTATTAGTTTCCTTATTTATTTCTATTTCAGTTTCCTTTTAATTTCTACAACTTATGGTAGTTTTATGGACAATTATGGGATGTTTTATTTGTATTTATAGTGCATTAGTTGCTGGAGGGAAGCCAAAAAGGCTGGAGAAACTAGATTGTGGTTATCCTAGTCTAAAACTTTCCTATTTAAACAACTAGCCTTCTATATTTGTAAGACAGCTTATGATTAATGAAAATTAAGAGAATTTGCTTTGTAATTCTTAAGTGTTTGAATGTTTTCCTAAAACATATCATAGGGTTTTATTAGTTTCCAAAAACTAAAGGGTTTTGTTTGTTTCCAAAAACAATCACCTATCTTTCACCTATTTAACTTTCCAACCGAATTCCATAATTCCAGCTTTCCATTTCCACAATTCCAACTTTCTATTTCCAGAATGTCCTGTTCAAGAAAAATCATATCTTTTTTTGTACTCATTAGATTGAGAAACCTCCTTCATCAATGTTATAGTTCACTTCTTGAACTTCAATTTAGCCTCAAGAACTACTCCAAAATTCCCAGCGGTTTGCCCAGAAATGCACTTTGAAATCGTCTAATTGTTGAGCTAGCAGTTTCAACACTTTCCTACTCCAGAACCAATCTATCAAGAAAATTCATAACTTTTTTTCTAGGCATCAGATCGCCACGATTCCTTCACCAAAGTTGTAGTTTACTTCCTAAACTTTAATTTAGCCTCAAGAATTACCCTGAAATTCCCAACCATTTCTCCAGAAATTGACCCCCAATTTGATTGTTTGTTAGTATCTGCGAGAACTCAAAACATTCTCAAACTTCACAAATCACCTCCGGCCACCATGACCACCAATTCCAACCACCACCAGACTCCACACACCATCATTTGGTATCAGAGCCATAGATTTGACAACCTAGGAAGTTGGGATTGAAGGTGTTCTCTTAAAGTTTCAATTTTTGTTCAGAATCCGTTTATACATTGATGTGTTGTAATCCTCTCTGTAAAATTTGAGTTCATTTAAAGGGCGTTTGTTGGGGAAACAAAATTTTCTCATAAACAATTGCAAATCATGCTCTCTTATGGAATTGAATAAAGGAGGTTGTCTTTGTCTTATGAGGAAACTGTGAACTTATTTTATCAAGAAGGAAATCGTTTGGTTTAGGAACAACAATGTAAGAGGAGGGAGACTTTTGAGATATATGAGAGGGCTGAATTTCAACAGAAAGTTCAACTTGCACACAAAGCTCTTACGGAAGAAATTAATGCCTTTTGCCTTATGCTTGAAGCGTTGGGGGCTCAAATCAAGGCTACGACACAATGTCAATCAAAGGCAAAATTAATGGAATCTACAGTGGAGAAAAATTCTTCCTTGGAGTCATCACAATTTGTTGAAGAAAATTGTCATGAAGAAATTATTGAATGTCATGGAGCTATCGATGGAGATTTTCTTATTGATGTGGAGCGTGAACTCTCACATGCTGAAGTTGAAGATGCATTATCTTTTGATGGAGAATGTGACAATAAGCCATTAGATTCCATTCTTGATGACAAAGAGACCTCAAATGATGAAGAAATTCAGCAAAATTATCTTGTTCCAATTCCTTCGATCTAAATTGAGACTCTCTTTAATGGAGCTGCTTCTTTGCCACTCATAGATTCCCATCAAATACAGTTGAGAATCAATCAAAAGAAGGAGTCGCTTGAGGTAAAACTGTATGAAACTTTGGTCACCTTTAAGTGTAGGCTCGTTCATGATGAACTAGGCTTGAGATTATTGATATATGATGAAGATATAGTAATGCTTAATATTTTGAAATTTAGGACTATATTTGATGATCACATGATGAACAATAAGTATGAGTTGTTGAATAGCTTGAAGTATGACAATGCCATGACTAGGATAGATCAAGTTTTGCCTTGGAGTGGTGTTGCTTTAAGCTTGAAGATCTGGTTAGGTTATTTGTTGATTGATATGAGTAGTGGTTGTTTGAAATTTGATGTAATGGAGTTAAGAATGCTATATCCTAGGAAGTTGCTTGATGATGGTAGGGTATTCATTCTTAAATTTGACACAGCCAAGAATGCTAGCCTGATTTGGGTGGATATGTTTCTTTATGATCAAGTGCATTTCACTTTGAATGGCGTTGAGTACAAAATTGATCATAATGAAATAGGCCTTAGATTGTTGTTGTACGATAAGGGGAAAATGCTAGTTGAAGTGTGACGGAACAATGCTAGTCACTTGCAATATTTTTCACGTGGTATGACTTGGGAAGAGGAAGAAAGACCTTCCCAAAAATGGGAGAATGATGGAGGACCATCAAGCCCAACAATTTCTACCGTGAAAGATCCCATCCAAGCCCACAATGAAGCTATAGGTTTTGCTTCAGCCTCTCGGCCTTTGCAAAGCTTATATTTGTGAAGCCCAAGTCAGCTTGCAAGCATTATGAGCCTTGATCAATGTAGAACCATTGACCAGCCCTTAAATTGACATGTTGAAGCCCAAGATAGAGCCCAAGACGCTTAGGAGGTTCAGCACAAGTGCTTGATAAAGTTTTCTTTTGTTATGTGATGAATACGAGCTTTTTAAAGCTCATTAGTTTCCTTATTTATTTCTATTTCAGTTTCCTTTTAATTTCTACAGCTTATGGTAGTTTTATGGACAATTATGGGATGTTTTATTTGTATTTATAGTGCATTAGTTGCTGGAGGAAGCCAAAAAGGCTGGAGAAATTGGATTGTGGTTATCCTAGTCTAAAACTTTCCTATTTAAACAATTAGCCTTCTATATTTGTAAGACAGCTTATGATGAATGAAAATTGAGAGAATGTGCTTTGCAATTCTTAAGGGTTTGAATGTTTTCCTAAAACATATCATAGGGTTTTATTAGTTTCCAAAAACTAACGGGTTTTGTTTGTTTCCAAAAACAATCACCTATCTTTCACCCATTTAACTTTCCAACTGAATTCCATATTTCCAGCCTTCCATTTCCACAATTCCAGCTTTCTATTTCCAGAACGTCCTGTTCAAGAAAAATCATATCTTTTTTTGTACTCATTAGATTGAGAAACTTCCTTCATCAACATTATAGATCACTTCTTGAACTTCAATTTAGCCTCAAGAATCACCCCAAAATTCCCAGCTGTTTGTCTAGAAATGCACTTTGAAATCGTCTAATTATTGAGCCCGCAGTTTCAACACTTTCCTACTCCAGAACTAATCTATCAAGAAAATTCATAACTTTTTTTCTAGAAATCAGATTGCCACGATTCCTTCACCAAAATTGTAATTTACTTCCTGAACTTTAATTTAGCTTCAATAATTACCCCGAAATTTACATCCATTTATCCAGAAATTGACCCCCAATCTGACTGTCTGTTAGTATCTGAGAGAACTCAAAACATTCTCAAACTTCACAAATCACCTCCGGCCTGTGTGGGATGGAAAAGGTGGAAAATTAGACTTGCCCTGGGTGGCAATGTCTGGCATCATGTTAAGGTTGGTCTAAGAATAGAAACAAGAAACCTTGCATAATGTAAACTAGAGAAAAGTTTGTTAAAAACGGTAAACAATTTTAGGCAAGAAAAAGTGATAAGGTGAGAAAGACTAGAAAACCCTTGGTTAATGAGAAACCAGCAACAAGGTTTAAGGATTAGAACTCAGGTGGGTAGTGGGAGATGAAGAGTAGATGGGGAAGTTGGAGGAGAATCAAGATGAAAACGAGAAAGGGAAAAGTATACCTATGCTACACCTAATCGCTCCCTAATCCATCTTTCCTAATTATACCTTTGATCTCATTTATTAGACAACAAATTTATGCTACCTTTTAATGATAACTTCATTTCTTTATATAGGAGTTAGGTTAATCAACTTCAAGTTAACTTGAAAGTGCTACAATCTTAATACTAAAAAAATTTAGTTATGAAACATAAGTTAAAGATGAGAAGCAACAGTTAATAAGCCAAAGGCTCATCTCTCAAGAATCCCAACTTCTTCTACTATCGATTCTTACATTACCTTGTTTGAGCATGCTCCTACAATGAAAGAATGAGATTCATTGCATGACTATAGAATTATGATTGTCCACTTGCATCCCTCTATTTGAGGGCCTTCCATAACTATTAAAACCTTAGCTAGCTTAGTTATAGTATTTAATCAATAACAATTACCAAGAAACAAATAAAAGATGTCAAAATGAGCAAATATCATTCTAAGAGTTCTAGAAACATATTTTCTTCCATTACCTCAATTACTCAAATTGCATCATAAATAATTTTTGGAAAACAACTTATAATAAATGAAGAAATTAACTTGATTTTTTTTACTTTTTAATACTTAAATCTCATCATAAATTTCTTTTGGAATAAGTAATATCCTATTTAATAATAAATTGGGAAGAAAAAGAAACTAGTTAAATGTAACCAGATAAAAAAAATAAGAATTTGCTAACTAGTAAAGCTGATTATTGGTAAAGTCATTTCTTCGTAATTAAAAAATCATAGGTTTAAATTATAGAATGATTTATTTAAAAATAAAAAAAGATTAAGTATAACTAATGATCTTCTCTTAATGCTTGCAAAATAGAAGTTGGACAGTCCTTTAAAGTTGGCTAGTGATATCAAGAGTAGGTACATTTAGTACTAGGTTGGAAGGTTTAAAAATCGGGTTCTAAATTTAAACACATGAAATCTTCTATACTGTTTATGATGTTTCAACCTTGTGTCATTTAATTTTATTCACACATTTATATAGGTCTCACATAAATTTGTTGATGAGATTTAATAAAACAAGGTAAGAATTGATTTATGGAACAGATAATATGTTCCCCAATTTAAGGGAAGATGGCTATAATAGGTCAATCATGAAGGCTACTACAAAAAATCAATTGAAGTCGTATTATTGAGTTACACATGTGAAGACCAGGATGACCCCAACCTACATATGGTTTAAACTACGTGCAGCAAATTCTCAATAAAAGTGTTATATGCTCCGGTAGTCTGTTTCAATCCGATAGGAAAGTAGCATGCATCCATCATCCACCAATTCGTATGAATTGTATGTAAGAAGCCAGATGTTTGGCCTAGCAGACACACGTCATACTTCAATATGACCTATCTTGAATTGTTTATATAGTACTAGGGGCTATTTATGCCTATGAATTTGTTTGATCCAAATGGTCCCATCGTTCTTGGAGTGTACAAACAACTCATAAATGAGTACAAATTGTCAGAAAAGAGACGTAATATCCCATGTTAGGAGCTAGAACCCTATAATAGAGTATATGAGAGTGTATAGAGAAATTAGAAATGCATTTTATGCTCATACATAATTGAGTGTACACATACACGTGAATAATTATTTTTGACACATTAAAATACTTGTACATGTATTCATTGATATTTTTTGGGTATAATTGATTTATAAATGTGATTATATTGAAAATTGTGGTTTAAATGTGTTAAAACCTGATTTGGTGTTAATACTTATTATTTTAGAATTTTTGGTGAATTTTAGGAAATTTCTGAAAATTTGAGATACTTTTGGACTAGGACAAATGCCAAGTAGTAGGATAAATTAATGCATGAAAAATTTAAATGATTTAACCTATAATTGAGCGACATTTGGCATAGTTAAATTGGTAACAAATGGACTAGTAATTAATTGACAAATGGATCAATCATTGTGTGACAGATGGGCTGGTAAGTTGATAAAAAATGTCATAGTTGATTAATGGACAAGTGACCTAGTTAGTTAGAGACAACACTTATTTCCTTCCCTCACACACCACCAAAACACTCTTCCTTGCACCTCCCTATGTTTGTTTATGTTCATGTCTAATATGAGCAATGTAGTAATATGAAAATGTATGTGATTGTATATAGAAGAACATGTTGGGCGATAGCTTCCAGACATTACCGGGACTTCAAGGCAATAAGCTAAAGGGAGCAATTATGAGTAACTTAAGAAGGTCTCATCTTGATTTGTTCTGTTTGATACTGAACTAAATTAATATGTGATGTATGTAATGTCCTAGGAGTTTGATATATGAATAAAACATTGAAAGTGCTACTTGAATGTGAATGTAATTGACTACTTATTTCTTAACTTAAATGTTGAATGCCGGACTAAAAGTTTGAAGACAAATGTGAATGAGAAAGAATGTGAATGTGACTGAATGAGCATAATGATTGAATTTGTGGAATGCATTTCATTCTAATGCATGAAATATAAAGGCAATTTTGATTGATATCGCCAGTGAAAAAGAGCTTAAAATTCATAAATTTATGGAAAGAGCCTAAGGCTTAATGTGTACAATGAGCCCTGTATCCCCAACATATAAGGGACGGTATGAAAGAGTCCGATATCCAATGAATACGGGACAGTGAAAAGGGCATACGATCACAACAACGTAATAAATGAATTTGAGTCTCATAAACATTTCATTCACATATGATATGAATAAATTGAATGATCGCATTGTTTTGAGAAATTTTCTTGTATGAATAAGTGATAATTTATCAAAGATTGTGCTCTGCAAAATTGTATCGTAATGATGAATTGTATGGATTTGTGTTTGAAATGTGACATCTATGAACAAAGTGTTTCATAATTTTAATTGATGATAATCAAGTTGATGTGAGTTTTATGATAACATGAATTGTTGTGTTGTATGAAAAGAGTGAACTATCGAGGATGGTTACTCAACTGAGTTCTCAAAAGTCACCAAAATTGTAATGTTGATAATTTCAGGTTCAAGAAAGTGACGACTTAGTTGCTAATAGTGCATAGAAGAAATTTTGTACCACTTTTAGATACAAATTATGGCTCAAAAGTCGGTCAGCTGAGACTGAATGATTTAGTTTTTAGTTTTTTGTTATTTCCTCATGTATATAGCATACTTTGTAGACTGAACAGTGAACGTTGATTGTTGATAACGTATAAATATGAATAATGGATTTAATGCTATATTGTAAATTATGGTTGAACTGAGGAAATTTTGAGTTTTAGATAATGTGTTATTTATAATTTAGCTTATGATGTCATATGAAGGTGAAATAGTTAAACACTATTTTTGTCAGGTATGTGCACGTGCGTCTTAGGGGCACACGTACATGTGTCGGATGGGAGTGGGGTCTTACAAGATAGGAATGTTCTTGACTTGGAGTAATTCATTCTTGCTTAAAAGAGGGTCCTATGAAGCTTGGAGGTAGTCCAATGATGCAATGATTGAGTGATTTTTTTAAATATATTTTTACATTTTCTTGTATCATTAATTTCATCTGAACGGTAGTGATCTAGATATGTATAAGGGTTCTTTTTCCTCCTGGACTGCAGCTCAACCATTTTTTGATTTTCTAAAGATATGTTGTGGTCAGCTTCGATTTCAAGCCCCTTTATACTCTGTATAGATAAAATGTTTGTACCATATATATATGATGGGAAGTTGTGATTCGAGCACATAGGTTTAGGAATATAGGAAATATATATGTATCTATATTTCCTATTTGAGGAAGCTTGGTTTTGTTTTTTAATTTTTATTATCAATAATGAACTATACGAGGGAGAGCATTAAAACTTTTATTAATGCCACAAGCTTAAATCACGAAAATAGTCTTTTCATAAGAATTATTTAAATCACGATAATAGTATTTTTATAAGAATTATAAAAAACGGCCGCGTGTGTTAACAATTCTTCCTCGATCCTCACAAAATGAGGAGCCTAATGTATGAGATATGCTGACCTGACTTGACTAATAATGAATTATATCTTAATCTTTTTAATCGAATGAAAGTCCAATTTATCAATCATGCCATTGTTTTTAAGTTTATGCGAGAATTCTTTTTTTTTTTTTTACCGGCTAGGTTTATCTTCTTTGGTTAAGTACAGGAATAATTACTTCAAATAAGCTATCTACCTTCAAACTGAAAATTGAGTTAGATGAAAATTCAATAGTTGAGATAATTATTTTTGTGGTAAAGCAATTACTTCTTACGTATCAAAAGTTGGTGTTTAAACGACTACGAGTCTACAACCAATCCTAATTAAGAGATGATGAACAAATGATTGAACGGGGCAGTATTTGATCATTAAGCAAGGAATATCACATTAGACTGGTAAATCGACATTGGCTCCCCTTTCAATATACATTTCCTACTTACGTATTGACTAATGCAACTGTTGAGTTATTTACCCAAAAAAAATTGCAACTGTTGAGTTAAGTGAGTTTTGTCATTATGCTCTTACTTCTGGAAAGACGACGAATGACAAAAATTTCAATGGGTTTATAAATGGAATGTTCATACAGGAGTCAGGTTTGTTTCACTTTTTATATTTTTATTATAGTTTTTGTTTCATAAATTTAGCTTATTTCTTAAAAAAACAATATATTTATTATTATTAAATATTATAATTATACTTTTATTATTGACAATAAAAATATTAAATAAAAAGGGGATACATTAATATTATGAATTAATAAAGTAATTAATTTTAATTAATCTTTTCTGTAAAATTTATTAATAATTAGCGATAATAATTTTAATATTTTATTAAAATAAATATCTAAACAAATAAGAAACTTGTAAAATCTTATTTTAAACTAATATTTAATTATCAAAATAAATTTTATTGTCTATAATTGAATATTTTTAATCTTAATATGTAAAAGAGTTTGAAATTTATGCATTTTAAGATACTTTAATTGAAAAATATATATTGATTAAAATTGAAATTTTTATTTCTTAAATTAATTTTTATATTTTGACATTTAAATAAATAAATAAATAAAATTACATTATCGAAGGCATAATTTTTACTAAAATTTAATAAATAATATCTATTTAGTTAACAATAAAGTTAGATTATAAAAAAAGTAAAATTCAAAACTATATTTTATGTTATGAAATAAAATTTTTGTTTTAAAAGTGGAAATAGAAAAATAAAAACATAAGTGAAACTAAAGAAGTTATGTTTATAATTTGAATATCCAAACTTTCTTGATTTCAAGTCGTCACCTCTCCAATTATTATACAAAAGGAGAATATGAGTACTAATCAAAGTTAGGAAGCAATTCTTAATGTCCTTCTTCTAATACCACAAAAATTAATTTCCCATAGTTTAAATTTTAATGTGAACAATGATATTCCAAGTTGTATTTCATACCTTTAGAGTTGTCGTGCTTAACTTAAAAATCCTCACAAAAATTTTTAGAGTTAAAATTTAGCGTACTTTAAAATAGTTTTAGTAGATTATTATCTCAATTTTCTAATTAAGATCAATTTCTTTTTAAATTTCAATTTTCTAATTAATTTGTAAATATTGCTTTGGCATTTACTTCATTTTTTACTATATTCAATTTTATTTATTATATATCAGTTTAATAACAACAACTTGAATTTCTTAATCTTAAACCACTTCTCTCTAATTTGAAATCCAATTGAATTTTTTAATTATTTGGATTGAATTAAAGTAACCTTTTCCATAAACAAATTATTTCATAAAATAATTATATTAGACAATTAAATATTACGATTTACCACCTTATAATATTATTTAGCTATCATATTAATTTTTCGTTTATTCATAATTCTAAAACAACGTTATATTAACGTTAAAACTTAAAAATTTTAATATTACACTATTTTGGGTGAAAATTTGATAAGATATGACAAAAGAAGTTGTATAATAATTAAACAATATCATAATAAATTATATTTTAAAACGTGAAAAATAAAAAAATGGTTATGATTTTTAGTGTATTTAACCTTATTTTTTATCCAATATAATTAACAACTATCTAAAAGTTCTATTTTTATAATTTGATTATATCTCTTATTGAGTGTACAAAATGCAACATTAACATGATTCGACATGTTTAAACATGCCACTTACTAATTTTTGAGACATATCGAAAAGCTTCTCTAACCGGCGAGATCAAGCTCGACTGCGCTTTGGTCACCAATCTTGAAATCACAGTAAGCAAGAAATGTACGACCGGCAGTACCAGCTATAAATAATGTGACTGATTAATTTAATTAATCAGTTGTTTACTGCATTTGCGACGTGTAGGCGTAGCAATCCAATGTAAGATTGGTTGTGCGTAAGCATGCATATACGCTAGGTGTGTATTTACAGTTGGAGCTTACGTGTCCGGGCCCCATGAAACCGAAAGTGTAAACGTTTGGGCAGCCGACGTCGCAGAGAGCCCCGGTTCGACGACAAACAGTATCGGCGATTCTGACGAGGAAGGAACCACCCATGTACCCCACCGTATCAATAAGTTTTCTTCTTTCTACGTCTAATTGTGGACTTTTTACAACATGAAAAGACCGAAACTAAAACAAGGAAACGACTTGGATATCTTATCTGTGCTTGCTTAAGGTGTTAAAAAACTTAAACAAAGAAAGGATACAAAGCAATAAATCATAGGAGCTAGCTATATATTAATAAATATAATAGACTGAATTGAATGATGGGAACATGTGCAAGTCGATAACTAACAATTTGCAGCAGCAGCACGCCAACATGGAGGACCAATCAAAATTAAGATCTTCAGGCTGAGGGTTTGCGTTCAAAAGCTCATGCAATGCAATCTGAGTCTGATGGCAGAGGTCACGGGGGACTGCTCCTTCCTACGCTCTCTCTTCCTACTAAGTACCGGCTAAAGAGGCCAACCATTGACCGTGACTGTTGGTGTTGGTTTTGGTGCTTCCTCTTTTAGAAGATACGGACAATGTTACTAGTTATATCACGACGCATACCTTATCAACTAGCTATTCTCTGTAACATGACCCAACATGCCTGTTACGAGCTCCTCTTCGACCCAACACTTTATAAGTTCTACTTAAAAATCTTTAGTCAAGAAAGAAGATATCCAGATTGTTCAAATCATAAAATAAGTAACAAGGATTTTACACGTGTTAAGACTCTACAGCCGAACATGCTTGAAGTCTAACCAGGGATACGGCTATATAAGCCCAACCTCCCTCACCCTGTAACCTCACTCCACATCCATATCGTGTTGCGTAGATTGTTGCTCCTCCAAAAGTACCAGACCTCAACTCTTCTTCCTCTCTCTCTCTCTCTCTCTCGTCTAAGTAGCATTCTCGTCTGTTGAATTCTCCTCTCTTGAGTTCAAAGCAATATCATTTGTTGTCATACTCATATATATAGGCAGACACATTGAAGTAGAGAAGGGAGACTACTTAATTTCTGCAACCGACCTTACTGGTGAGTTCTGTTAGGAAATTGGGTCCGGATCTGATCCGACCGCAGCGGAATAATCACGAAATTTTTTCGTGATTTTTGATTTCCCGAAAACCAAGATCTATTTATTCTATAAAATGATTAACACGAATCATAATAAAGCGGAATTTAATTCGTACCTTATT
>JANVCQ010000005.1:33272643-33292594 GCA_025531925.1 Erythroxylum plowmanianum | reverse complement strand
TCTTCTTCTTTTAAATAATACCACATTATGCTTGCTCTTCCCTTTTTACCCTTCATTTAATTAGTTCTCCCAATTTTACCCCTTTTTGTCCATCAACTACTAACATCTTAACTCCTTATTTTGATCCGATAAATAAAGAAATCTGACAACACTTCCTTATAAAAAAATGTTCCCCATTTTCTTAAGTTTCTAATGACACCAAAATCATTCAATTTAGTTCAGTAATTTGGAAGATATGCTTCAAACATTATCGGGTTGCTCATATTCAAAAATAGTGCACTATGCACAACTTACATCAGGAAATTCAACATCTTAGAGACTGAATCATAATTCGACTTCTTAAGACAATTTGTAGGCCTATATCTCTAAGTTACTCCAAATAAAAAATTATCTCATTTAGATCACTACAGAAAATGTTATGTCCAAAATATCAAAACATGTTTAGTAAAACAAAAACACACCATTTCAACTTATTCTCTCACTTTCGTTCAATTAATCTTTTTCAAATCAATTCATAATGCTACCAATTTTTGGGAAGAGGTAGAAAAATGTCTTATGAATCCAATTCTTCAAGAATCAAGTCATTTTGAGGTCGGACGAAGAAGTTATAGCCAAAAACCTATTGGATATTCATCAGCCTCTCAAAACTTCAAAGTCGCTATCGTGCAATTGTACCACAACGACTTTCACTATCCAACCTCCAAAGTCGCCGTCGTGCTTTTGCATGACGGTGCTTTTTGGATAACCTTTAATGTCACCCCCGTGCTTTTGCACGACAGTGCTTTTGGCCTAAAGTCTTAAAAGTCACCGTCGTGCAAACCACTTCTTCTTTTTCACAGACATCCTAACTTCTAAACTCCATAACTTTTGATCCAAAACTCTAAATTTTGAAAACTTTATATCAATGGAAAGCTAAAAGAAAGATATACAACTTTCATGAAGAAAATTTTATCAAAATCTCTATAGATCAACCCAAAAAATTCATGGAAGTTTAGATCGAAAATTCAACTCTCTCCTACTATTCATTCTGAAAATTTTTAGACTTCCAATTTTCAAAAACCAACATTTCAAATTTTTATTTTTAGTTTTTCTACTCCATTTCAATCAACTCATTCATCATAAATTTATATTACTCCAAAATATACAAGTTTAATTAAAAATCATCAAATACCTAGAATTCATAATCAACATATTCATGCTCTTTTACTTTTCTGCATTTTCAATTTTCATGCTCAATCACTATTCTTCCTCTCAACTTCCATTTAAACTCAATATCATCCATAAACAAATTATAGTCTATGATTAATCATGAACACTAATAATAGAACATACACACATATACCCACTCATCATCAACTTACTACATTCACTACCTAATTCTTGTATATCATTTCAAATTCAAGAATTCTACTTTTTCTTTACTCATGATTAATCACTAACAATTTCTCATTTAATAGTTCTAACTTTCGAGAAATGTTCGGGGTCCAACATAACTTCTATTGTTTAGCGATTAGGTCAGTTATGCTCTATGAGGCAGAATATTAACCCATCAAACAAGTGCATAGTTTTAAGCTAATAGTGGCAGAGATGAGGATGTTTCATTGGATATATAACTTTACTAGAAAAGGTAAGGTCGAGAATATATTATTAAGAGACAAATTAAAGGTAGCCAGTATTAATGAAAATTAAGAGAGACAAGGCTTAGGTGATTTAAACATGTTAAAAGGAAACACCTTGATATTCTAGTGAGAAGATACGAGAAAATATTATTTAGAGACTGTAACAGAAAAATGACGAATTAGGAAGATTTGGAGGAATTGATCAAGAATGATATAACTCGACTAGAACTTATCGAGGACATGACCTGTAGTAAAAAAGTTTAGTGTACTAGGATATATATAAAGAATCTCATATAAAAAGATCTTTCTTATTCTCTTAAGCATTTTAAACATTTTCCTTCAAATTTTTCATTTTATAGTTAACTTAATATTTAAATTACATAGTAATTCCCCCTAGTTATTTAGCCTAAATAGTTTCTTACTTAGTATAATTACTTCCTTGTAATGACAAGTTTGATTTATTCTTGTACTTTTCTTTCTTCTAGTTTCTATATTTATTTACTTATTTTATTTTTTTATTATTAATCTTTATCGCGTTCTATATGTATTGTATTATGAACAATATTACATATTTTTATATTTTTATTTATACATATTTATTTATATTTTGTATTATCATTATTTTGCATTACGTATGGGTCTATCAGAAAACAACATTTTTACTAAGTAGGAGTAAAGCTGTGTATTACTAGACCTTCCTAAATCCTACGTTTTAGTGGAACTCTCACTAAGTGTTTTTATTATTATTGATGTTAATATTTAAAAATTTAAAACAATTTTAATTCTTTTTGGAAAATTAGTCTTGGAATACTTTATTCTGTTAACGATAATTTTAACTAGGTTGAGTATATCCTTCTACCTTTACAAGGATTATTTTAAGTTATGAATTCATTATTCCTAGAACAAGCTAACGTAATATCCTAAAACCCTTTTTCTCAAACCTGTTTCCAAACATGCCTAATCTTAAACATGTTTCCAAACATGCCCCTTCTTCAAGGTAATAAACCCTAATTTCATAATAAAGAAACCCTAGTCACCACCAACCGCCACCTTATACAATGCCAACTGTAACCATCAACGCGCCATCATCTGAAGCAGATGAAGAGCCTCACGCTTCTATAGCCCAGAACCATTATTGTCATGTTCTCTGTCGCCAGCTCCTGCAAGCAATACTACCATTCAGGCTGCTTCGGACGTTCCACCTCCTATACACAAAACAGCCGTATCCTGGAGGTTCTGTTGTTGCCAATAGTTTCAAGCTGCCGACAAAGGACCGGTTGTCGGCTTTAATACATCTTCTTCCTTCCGCAGATGCTGCCCTCACCTCGCCAGCGACCAATAGACAATGTCAAACATACAATAAATTCATTGTGGGCTATCTAAACTAATTTATCCAACTCAACGCAACCCGACAGCTAACCCATCAAAACTCAATCCACAACCATAAGCGTACAATAATTCTATATTTGGCACTTTGTTACAACTATGATTAATTTGATGATGGTGGCTTTCAAATTTAGACTAATTTCCAATCCCAGTTTTCAAATTTTTATGGCAGCCAGTGTGTTTGTTAACTAGTATTTAATGTAACACGTGATTCACCAATCCTAAACCAAGACATTCACTTGTTTCTAGCTAATTGGTTTTTCCATGTTAAGTTCTCAAGACTCCTAAGTTTCAAACTTCCTGGACTCTATGAACAATTTCAAGTTTCATAAACCTTGGAATTTGGAATTTCTAAAATTAAAATTCCAGAATTCTAAATCTATTTTTTTGGGGTTTGTATTTCAATACCAAAATATTAAAATCAATAACAATTAAATAATTTTGATCAAGTTATATAATTAAAAGTTAGCTATGATACCACTGATGAGAAATCTGGCTGAAGTTGATCCCATATGCAGTGAAATATTTACATAGTTTTTTCATATTTAATTTTTTGAAAACCAAAATCACTTAAAATTGTATAAAATGATTAACCTATAAAGCACAATAAAATATGAATCATAATCCGTACCTTATTCTAAAACGTGATCTTTTTCTTGTCATATCATTCAAACCATTTCTAAAATTAACTCATCTCAACCACCATAGTTACACAAATGTCCAATCTCCAGCAGTATCCACAAAGTAAGTTAAGAGAACTATGCAACTATTACAGAAAAGTTTAAGAAAGGAGTGTTAGCTCCCTTAAACCTTAAGTCTATTTATAATAAAATTTGGACATTACAATAATTTAACTATATTAAATTCTAATTACAATTAAACTTAATTAGGATTATAACTAATTCTAATTAAATATCAATTATGTCCAAATAAGATCTAAAATCTGATATCTCATATTGATCATTATTTATTAAATATTTCATATTTAGTCATAAAATTTCTTAAATTTTACAATCAAATCTAATTTAATTAAAAATATATTTTCACTCTTCAACTCATTCTTTATGTATGACATTTTAGATTCTCAAATATGTTGTCGATAGATATAAATTATAACCTTAAATTATATTTAGAATTAGATAAATTAAACTCCTTTAAATTATCATTAATTCTCTAACTAAACAATTTATATCCATAAATTAAGATTGATATCTAGTAACACACAATGATCACCTAAATATTTAAGAATGTCAAAGTGGTTTTGACTAATCTTTCTATACATGATTTTTTTTTGTATAATTCAATGATTTCATCAAACAATGACATAGAGCATAGAATTAATGCCTATTTTATTTGATTCAAATCATATTAATTAGCTATCGTTAGTAATTGACTATATCAATGACATTTGTAAACTATTTATAAAGTGTCATTTCAACTTGACCAAGGATCTTCCAGATCAATCTAATCAAGAACAGTGAAACATTTTCTCAAATTATTTTAAAGTAATGAATTTTATTTTGATCAATCAAGTATCTCCATATAGTTCATGTTATATTCAAGGAATATCGACTAAGCTACCGTTGAATAAAATATGTTATAAGTAATATCAAAATATAACAATATTTATATAAGATAACTTTAGAGGTTTTGAGTCAAAGAATCACTAATACAATCAACACAATGAGAATTTTTATAGACATAAAAGTAATGTTATAAATAAATTTCTCATATAGAATCAAGTTCAGTAAACTTATTCTCTAACAAACATTCACATATTTGATGAATTATTTCCATACTTTAACTTATAAGATTAACTATTTTCTTTATAAAGAAAAATAAAATATATACTAGGTTTTTATGTTCTACTAATATCTAATCTTAATAGAACAATGACTAGAAACAATTTAGAGTTAATATATAAATGTAATAAAAATTTCATAATTATAATTTCACCGTAATTTTATTTATAATATATATTTATTTCATAAATTCTATCATATATATTTAGGTATACATAAAATAAAAAATATTTTAAAATAATTATCACTTAACTAGAGCATAAATTAACACATTCATGCAGCAATACCTCGAGCACACCAGCCATTCGAAGCAGTGGACTAAACTGGTTCAGATCTGGAACGAGCCACGTCAGAAGTTACATTTGTGCACGTCAAAACCAAATTTAAATTGTAATCCAAGAAAAGGAAAAGAGTTTCTCGTACTATATCCAAGCTTGCACTGCAAGTTCTCTCCATTAAAGCCTTTTTGCAGCTCTGATTATAATTTTCTAACCAAAATATCAATTGGTAAGAAAATAATTTACAAGAAAAAAGGAAGGGGGAGAAGTGGGGACAGAGAGAGAGCATGGATCTTGTGTCGGTCGTTGTTTGTTTCTATCTTTCAGTGTCGGTGGGGCTTTTTAGTGAAGACTCTGTTAGTTAGTTGGAGTTCATTTCATGCAAGGCATCAGTAGCTCTATGATCACTACATTTCTCCTAACGCAATCATTTTCTCGCTAAAACAATTTCTGGGTTTTAGTGAGATGTGTTTTTGTTGATCTCTGAGTTAAAATGAAGCCTTGAAGTTATTATTTCTGGGGTGGATTTAAAGCTTTGGCTAAGGACGAGACGAGATCAATTGTTCTGATCGGCTAAGATGACAATGAACTCAGAAGAAGCAGGAGTTAGTGAACTGGAAATGCTTTGCTTTCTTGACGCTTATGATATTAATGTGCTTGTTCAATTTTTTAGATTTCATCGGAGTTTAATTTTCATATTTTGGGTTTTGTTTCTTCTGTTAGATCAGGTTTTGGTACTCTTTCGTTGGATCTTTGCATGCCTGTTGCATTTTTTTTTCTTTCCAATATGTGGATCCCAAAAAGACTGAGAAACAGAGTTATTTGGGTTTGGATTACTTCGTGCTTTTCACTTGTATGATTCAACATCAAGCCTTTATTTTTTATTTTAGTCATCACTCCTGAGATCCACAAGTTCTTTTTTTTTTTCCCAGCTTATTACTCTCTTTGACAAACTCGTGAGTGCATATGTGATGTTAGATTACGTGCTTAGTTGCTTTCAATCAATCAGTTCATTGTTTCGTCTCATTAGTGTCGATGGATCACGAATTTAGTCGCTTTCAGCTGGTCCATTTTATTATTAATCCTAATCATCCAATACTATTTTTATTGCTGATATTTCCCATTTCTTTCTATTTATTATTCTATTTAGTTATTTATGCCTTGTTTAATTAGATCCATAAAACTAAAAACTTAAAGCAATCTGTTTTCTTGAGCTCTTTCTGGTTGTAGTTAAGGTCTGGTCTGCAGAGGCATTTATCAGTGGTTCACATCTGACTTCTGATACCCGTTTCTATTGCCATTGAGCAGAAAAATGTAACACAAACCAATATGCAAGTCTGCCAGATCTGCAGTGATGATATTGGCAGAACAGCAGATGGAGAACCTTTTATTGCTTGCCATGTGTGCGCATTTCCTGTTTGCCGCCCATGTTATGAATATGAGAGAAAAGATGGTAATCAATCTTGTCCCCAGTGCAAGACTAAGTACAAGAGGCATAAAGGTTAGTTTTCATGACCTGTTACATTTTGGGTGGATGGATAGAAGTGGGAGAACTGATTTCAATGTTGATGACTATCAGGTAGCCCTCCGATTCATGGGGAAGAAGCTGAAGTTACTGATGATATGGATGCTGAAAGCAAGTCAAATCACCATGCATCAGGGATAGAAGAGGAGAAAAGGAAGATAGATCGAATGCTGAGTTGGGATGCAGGGTCTGGCAGGAAGGAGTATGTTGCACCTACAAGCTATGATAAAGAGCACCAAATTCCTTACCTGGCTGGCAGACGCTCGGTAGGTGATTGAATCATTCAATTTTCTTGATAATTTTTTTGTTGTTTGCAGGATTTAAGTGGTGAATTTTGGAAAATCTACAGGTCTCTGGAGACCTTTCAGCTGCATCTCCTGGACGTTTCTCAATGGCTTCTCCTGAAAGTGGTAGCAGAGGTAATGATCTGCATTGGCTTATGAAATATTGTGCTCACCAATATAATATATACTGCTGTTTTTTTAGTTTCATTATACATTTTGGATAACCATTATCTTTTGCAGCCAATATCAGGGTAGTAGATCCAGGAAGGGATTCCGGCTCTTTAGGATTTGGGAATGTAGCCTGGAAAGAGAGGATTGATGGTTGGAGGATGAAGCCTGAAAAGAATGCTGCTCCGATGAGTGTTAGTAATGCACCATCTGAAGGAAGGGGTGGCGGAGATTTTGATGCTAGCACTGATGTGCTTTTGGATGACTCTTTGCTGTAAGTGTCATGTGATGTACATGAATTACCAAGATATTACCTTCACTGCATGATATATTCATATGGATGTACCTAAAAACATTTAAATTCAATCCATATGGAACTTCTGTTTTACTTTCTCCCTTAGTTCTTTCACACTAGCCCATTCCCAGTACCCTGGTTCTCAGTTTCTTGCAGTTTTAATCAGGACTCATGTTTCGTATTTTAATTACATTAGATGCCTATTCGGCAGTTTCATATCCTAGAATCACCTGCTGTGTAGCATTTTATAACTTCAAGGGCGAATACAACATGAGCTAATATATCTCTTCCTCAGTCTTCTCTTTTTTCCTTCATTGCATACTTTCCTTGGCTGGGACTTATGTGTTCATTATGACGAGGTGCTCTCCACTTAGTTAAAAAAATATTTTGGTTAATAAGCACCGATAAAGTGAAAACATGTATTTATCTTCTTGAGAAAATGAGCCAGTGAGGATTGCTTTAATACTTTTGTAGTTACTTTACCGATAGATTACCTCCTTTAACATCTTAGTTTATTCTTATTGTGAAACAGAAATGATGAAACACGTCAGCCTCTCTCAAGAAAGGTTTCAGTTCCATCCTCTAGGATTAATCCTTACAGGATGGTCATTATCTTACGGCTTATCATTCTTTGCATTTTCTTACACTACCGTATCACAAATCCCGTGAAGGATGCTTATCCTCTATGGTTGATATCCGTCATTTGTGAGATCTGGTTTGCAATTTCATGGATATTGGATCAGTTCCCTAAATGGCTACCCGTCAACCGTGAGACATATCTTGACAGGCTATCTTTGAGGTACTTTTCTCCTTTTCCTATAACATACCCTCAATGTAAGTAAATTTTGTCAAGTTCCATAGAAACTAAATATTTTAGATTTTCCTAATGCTTCACAGATATGAAAAAGAAGGAGAACCATCACAATTGGCTGCTGTTGATATATTTGTCAGTACAGTTGATCCTTTAAAGGAGCCTCCACTTGTCACAGCCAATACAGTCCTGTCTATTCTTGCAGTTGACTATCCAGTGGACAAAGTTTCATGTTATGTTTCAGATGATGGAGCTGCTATGTTGACGTTCGAAGCCCTTTCTGAAACATCTGAATTTGCTAGAAAATGGGTTCCTTTTTGCAAGAAATATAACATTGAACCACGAGCTCCTGAGTGGTACTTTGCACTGAAAATTGACTACCTGAAAGATAAGGTTCATCCATCATTTGTCAAAGATCGACGAGCTATGAAGGTAGGGATTCAAGGTTCAAATATCAATTTGATTTAATTGGACACTACTTGAATGTTATGTTCCCGTTGGAAATGTAGAGAGAGTATGAAGAATTTAAAGTTCGCATCAATGGTTTGGTAGCAAAGGCACAGAAGGTTCCTGATGAAGGATGGTCTATGCAAGATGGTACTCCTTGGCCTGGAAATAACACCAGAGATCATCCAGGAATGATCCAGGTTGGTCCATCTTGAACTAAAGCACAATATTCTCCATCAAGAGACATCTTGTTGGTATTAATCATGTTACCAAGTAACCATGATCTCAATGCATTTGCATCATTGTATGCCAAAGTAAAATTCCACCAGAGATCATCCAGGAATGACCCAGGTTGGTCCATCTTGAACTAAATCACAATGTTCTCCATCAAGAGACACCTGGTTGTTATTAATCATCTTACCAATTAACAATGATCTCAATGCTTTTGCATCTTTGTATGCCAAAGTGAAATTCTACCAGAGATCATCTAGTATTGATCCAGGTTGGTCCATCTTGAGCTAAATCACAATGTTCTCCGTGTCATTGGTATTAATCATCTTACCAATTAACCATGATCTCAATGCATTTGCATCATTGTATGCCAAAGTAAAATTCCAGTTTCTCATAAAATTCTGCTCTATTTTTATTCGGTTTCTTGATGAGAGACTTGTTCTATGTGTATCTTGTGTCATATGACCTTGCTATTCCACATGTTGGTTGGGGAGAAAGAAAACTTAGTTAATCAGCTCTGCTTTCTGTTGACGTGCCTTTTTCTCAAACTTGCTGCTTGAATAACAATTTGTAGGTTTTCTTGGGTAATAGTGGAGGACTTGACACTGAGGGCAATGAACTTCCACGGCTGGTATATGTTTCTCGTGAAAAGCGCCCTGGTTTTCAGCATCACAAAAAAGCTGGTGCCATGAATGCATTGGTAAGTGAGCAGCTAATCTCTTAGGTACATCTAGCAAGTTGTTAACCCAAAACACATCTGTCCCTTGGCAGGTGCGTGTTTCGGCTGTGCTTACCAATGGGCCTTTCTTGTTGAATCTGGATTGTGATCATTACATAAACAATAGCAAGGCTTTGAGAGAAGCTATGTGTTTTCTGATGGATCCCAATCTAGGAAGATCAGTTTGTTATGTCCAGTTTCCCCAGAGATTTGATGGGATTGACAAAAATGATAGATATGCTAATCGCAACACTGTTTTCTTTGATGTAAGTTCTAGTAGTTGTCATTTAGCCCTGATTCCATGTTTTTGTTTTTGTTCTAATCCAATCTTCAATGGATGGTCTATTATAATGTTGTTAGATAAATTTAAGGGGGCTGGATGGCATCCAAGGCCCTGTATATGTGGGTACTGGGTGTGTTTTCAATAGGACAGCTTTGTATGGTTACGAGCCTCCGCTTAAATCCAAGCATAAGAAACCAGGAGTGCTCTCTTCATGCTTTGGTGGTGGATCACGAAAGAAGAGTTCAAATTCAAGTAGAAAAAAGAAATCTGGCAAACATGTTGACCCTACTGTGCCAGTTTTCAACTTGGAAGATATAGAAGAAGGGGTGGAAGGTTAACTTCTACCCTTATTTTCTTTTTCCTCTTTATTGTATCTTATCTTGCACGTGTCCCTTTCTTAATTGAGTTTTTGCAATCACAAGCTATTCAATCTGTGACATTACATTTCTGTTTTGAATTACTACTAGTTTGATACTTCTAATTGTTTTTAACCCTTATATCAAGCTTTTCGTTGTCAAAGAAGCTCTATTTGAAATGTCTTTGAGCTCAACTATTTCCTTCTTTTACTATTTAATTCCCGTCGTCACTTGAATAAGGAATTTACTTTTACTTTGGTAAATTGAAGGAACGAGGAGAAAGGGCATGCTGAATTTGTCTTCTAATTGAATGCAGTTTCTAAAAACAATCAAAGTTTCGAACATGAACCCTTATTTTCTTGATTGAGCTTTCCTAGGAATAATATCATGAGGTTGTTTCAAGTTCAGTTAGTACTATAAGGGTGATAGGGTGATGTGCGGTGTTGTCTGTTTTAGTTTCAGATCTGATGCTCAGCGACTCTTTGTCCTCTTATAGGTGCTGGCTTTGATGATGAAAAATCACTGCTCATGTCACAGATGACACTTGAGAAACGATTTGGTCAATCAACTGTATTTGTTGCTTCAACACTGATGGAAAATGGCGGTGTCCCTGAATCTGCAACCCCTGAGTCTCTCCTCAAAGAAGCTATTCATGTCATTAGTTGTGGATATGAGGACAAGACAGATTGGGGAAGTGAAGTATGTTAAACCTCTCTTTTCTTACTTCTTCTATCGTTTATTGTTGTTTAAATATGGGCAACAAATTTAGCATTGAAATTGATTGAATCTGCTTTTCAATTACAAAACCAAACTGTGCAATTGGTCTAACCCACCCCCATGAAGAAAAAGGAAAATAAATACTTGTAGCTGCATATATCTTGTGAAGGGTTAAAAGAGATAATGACTAGTGTATGGATTCCTTTCTGCAGATAGGATGGATATATGGTTCTGTCACAGAGGATATCTTAACAGGATTTAAGATGCATGCCCGTGGTTGGAGATCAATCTACTGCATGCCACCACGCCCTGCCTTTAAAGGATCTGCTCCTATTAACCTTTCTGATCGTTTGAATCAAGTCCTTCGGTGGGCTTTAGGTTCGGTTGAAATTCTCTTCAGTCGTCACTGCCCCATATGGTATGGTTATGGTGGAAGGCTGAAATGGCTTGAAAGATTTGCTTATGTCAATACCACTATTTACCCAGTCACTGCCATTCCTCTTCTTGCATATTGTACATTGCCTGCTGTCTGTCTTCTGACAGGAAAGTTTATTATTCCACAGGTAAACATTTCTTTATTGAAAAACATCATCAATCTCCATATTCAAACTCTTTGGGTTAGTGTTGAGAACTTGTCACTTGAAGGTGGGATTATTTATTAATCTATGATATGAAAATTTCTTTTTCAAACTAGAAGGTGATCTTTTTTGTTTTTATGATGTTATAAAATGGAGCAACTTATTGGCTGTAAAGAACTACTTATTTGAATTTGTTTTCAAAATTATAGTTTTCAGCATGACAGCTTAAGTTTGACATGACGACACAATTGTGTTTTAATGAAACTACAGATTAGCAACATTGCTAGTATCTGGTTCATATCCCTTTTCCTCTCAATCTTTGCGACTGGTATTTTGGAGATGAGATGGAGTGGTGTTGGCATTGATGAGTGGTGGAGGAATGAACAATTCTGGGTTATTGGAGGCGTATCAGCTCACCTGTTTGCTGTTTTCCAAGGCCTGTTAAAAGTCCTTGCAGGTATAGACACCAACTTTACTGTCACTTCAAAAGCATCCGATGAGGATGGGGATTTTGCTGAACTTTATATGTTCAAATGGACTACTCTGCTCATCCCACCAACCACCCTTCTAATAATCAACATGGTTGGAGTGGTTGCTGGAGTCTCCTATGCCATTAATAGTGGTTATCAATCGTGGGGTCCTCTTTTTGGCAAGTTATTCTTTGCTTTCTGGGTGATTATTCATCTCTATCCTTTCCTTAAGGGTCTGATGGGACGCCAAAACCGAACACCTACAATTGTTGTTGTGTGGTCTGTTCTCCTAGCTTCTATCTTCTCCTTACTATGGGTCCGCATTGATCCTTTTACAATCAAGGTGACTGGACCAGATGTTGAACTGTGTGGAATTAACTGCTAGAAGAGAATGGAAGATTGTCTAAAGAAGGAATCGAAGTTTTGAAGATTTTTACTGAAGAAATCATAATTGCCAATATGTTGAGAAGCATTTGCTTCTAGGCTCTAGCTTTGTGGAGACTACCGAGTTCAGGTGTCAAATGACCTCTCAATAAAAGTAGTCGTGGATCAGCATCTGTTTTTTCGTTTAATTATTCATTTTGATTCTTTCCTTTTAATCTCTTGCTTTGGTTTGGTTTGGTTTGACTACTAAGTTGCACTGGTTGAGGCAAGTATCTCCTCCAGAACCATGTATGAAATCGTGTTTTAACTGCTTGTGTTGTACGAGTACAGGAGTAAAAGATGAGATTGAGGTCCATTATTTTGTCTTTATATTTCTTGAAGTCTGGATTAGTGTCAAGTGGTCAACATTTTAAGGCAACTGGGCTATGAAATGAATGACAAGGAAGTATCTATCACTCATGACTCACCTAAACATAAGCCAAAAGCTGAGCATTCAGGCATGAGCTTTTTACTGCCAAACTTTGCTTCTTCAGGATCAAACTATCATTCACAGTACTAGAATCTTGAAACCGTTGGTAATGGCGTGCTAGAGATAATGATTTTGTGAAGAATGCCAACGGCATTGCATATTAGCTTTTAGCGTTTTTGGAAAAGCAACGGTCACATTGTTCAAAAGTTTATGCATGTCTTTGGTTTCTGTTTTATTCTTCAGCTTCTCCTGGATATTTCATTGTCTCTGCCATGATGATGTTTCACAGTTAGTGTTTGCTTTAAGGTTCGGTGGAAACGTTTTCTAGCTATTCATCATGACATAAAAAGAACGGATTTTGATTGAAACACGTGAAAAGGATTGAATGAAACAAAAGAGAAGAATGAAGGGACACAGCAACACCATTAAGTTTATACTACATTCTAAAAACCAGAAAAGTTACGTGATCAGACAACAAATACTCGATCTCTGCTGCGCTAAAGTATAGATTATATGCAGCACAAAAGAACCAATCTCGAAAGAACGTTTGCTGTTTCTATATGATCACTTTTTAACCTCCTCCGCCACTGGCTTTGATTCTTCGGCGTCGGCGGGGAGGCCTCCATCAATGCAACTCCTGCACGTCCTTTCTACCCAGCCTTCAATGTCATGCTCCCCATTTCTGCCAAAATGCTGCCCACCACAGAGACGTGCAATAATACCTGCAATAACACCAACAATGGTGATCACTGCCAACACAACGACCAGTGTTTCTATTGATCGGTGTGAATACCGACATGGCTCCACCATCTTTGGTGGTGGTGGCACTACTTGTTGCAACTGCTCATTTAACATCGCCTGTAACTCTAAGGTGGGCATCACATTAATTACGGCCACAAGCTTAATCAAGGATTTGCACACTCTGCTTTTGTGGTAGGTTGCTACGGTGATAAACAAACAGAAGAATGCGCGTTATTTAAGCAGAATGAGAAGCAAATAGAAATAAGGTCGAGAGAATACAAAAAATGTTACTTGGCTGTGGAGACAAAAACACACCATGAAGTTAAGGTCGGTGCGGGGAACATAGGGACAGAGTAGGGAAACTACACAGTTACAGCTTGAAATTGCATTAGACTTGTAAGAAAACGAAAGAAGGCAGTAAGAAGATGTGATTGAGAAAAAGAGAAAAGGCCAAAACGTAATGCTGTTGACTCTGAAATTGCTTCAAAGTATCTGAACTGAAATGGGAATCCAGAATGGAATGAATTTCCACTTCTACTTTTCAAACTAAGTTTGAGGCATAAAACATGAATTATTGAGGACGAGCAAACTTCTCTGCCAAAGATATACTACTAAACTTCTGCTTTCAAATTCTCATTGGGTCCACTTGCTTATTCTGTCAACACCAATCACCTGATGCCATTCTTGACCTTTTAATAATGAGCCGTCGTCAGACAGCAGGTCCTGACCTCCAGCCTTTTTAGACACGTCGTATGCTCATGGGTAAATTTTATACTTTTGATCTTAATTTTTTTTTCAAATATATTTTGTAATTTAGTATTTGAAATAAAATTTAATATCTACAGAACGTTCACAATGAATTTTTAATAGATAAAAATTAAGATAGAATTGAAATTTTAACATATATTATAAATTTAATATTTTTTTATAAATTTTTGTTAGAAACCAAACTTGATTTAATACATGATTCTAAATTATGGGTTGTAAAATGTTGTATTTGACTCGGTCAAAATACCAAGTCAAATTATCTTTGAAATCCTTTGGATAACTTCATTGCTGCTGGCATTATAGCTGATTATTACCAACTTTGTTCATAAATATGACCATTTCACCATTATATTTATTGTAAAAAAGTGTGAAAGTTTTGTAAGGTGCTCAACTCCAACTGAGTTGTGTAGTGTGAATCATTAATAAAATTTTGATTGTGTATTTTGTTAACTAGTTTATTTTTAGGCAATTATTATTGACAACATCTAGTCTTAGAACAAGATTAAAATGTTCAAGAAGATCAAGATGGCTTCAACTTCAACCAATGCAATTATCTATTTTCAAGTTTGATGGCAAAAACAATTTTGCGATTTGGAAAAGCTTGAAGGTGCTATATTTGAGAAGTAATGAGTATGGTGAAATTTTGGAGAAAGGCCTAGTAGAAAAATAAAAACTGTTGGTTGAAGAATCACAACAACTAGTTCATGATCATTCATTAAATGAAAAGACCTTGTTTTTAATTTATCAATCTATTGAGTTGGTGATTCTTGAAAAAAATATTCTATGCTAAAATAACAAGGGAGACTTGGAATATTCTACTTAAAACATATGAAAGAGCATACACAATTAAACGAACGAGACTACAAGGTTTGAAAAGGCAATACAAGATGATGGAACAAAGTAAAGATGAAATTATTTATGATTATTTTTCACGAATAGAAAAATTGATCAATAAGATGAAAAATAATATTCATGAAATTACGGAGAAAGTATTGGAGAGCCATGGGTCCATGCATCACATATATGGCAAGGCAGCGGAAGTGTCGAAATCAAAAGTCCAACTCCACGACATCTCCAAAAAATCCAAAATTCATATGCATGTATAAAATAGATTATAAGAGCATAAAATTATAGCATACCTTGCAAATATTCCTCCTTTCTTGAATCTTTTCCTTATTTGCGTTATAACATACACCAAACATCTTCTTTGGCCTCAAAAGAGCACACAAAGATGAAGATAAATTAGTGTATAAGGGTGGTTAGAGCACTAAACAAGATGAGTTCAAGTAGGCGTTCTAGTGAGAGTTAGATCAAGACTAAGTTACAAGCAATTAATCTCATGCAACAATTGCTTAAAATTGCATGAATAAATCTCAAGATCACTCCTCTCACCTTCCAGAACTCTTCTAGACCTTTAGCCTCTTTATTGAGTGTGTTTTTGGATAAAAATTCATGTGTACATAAGTGAAGAGCTCATTTATGTACCACTTGTCATTAAGTCGGTCACGATCTTAGCTTGCTTAATTGACAATCATGCACACTTCATTTTTCATCCAATCTTTTATAATTGTGACCCTTAGATTCTCAATTATTTTGGTCACTTTAATTTACTCTTAATCCGAGCATAGCATGAAGGGTTTCATGATGCGAATGTACTGGAATGTAAGTAGATTAACACTCGAGTTCTTTGATAGTTAATTATTTGACTTACGAACTTTTCTATAGTCAATTACCATGCAATTCATCCCTTCACCATCGTATACCCCACTTAGTTCGAAGTATGGGCTATGTGTCAACGCGCACTAGACTGACTATGTAAGATCTAGTCCAAGTGGTATTAGTTCTTATCCTGGGGATCTCATTACTCTATGTGTCATCCTGGTGAACCATTTATTGGCTACCCAATTACTGACATTTGATAGATCATCTATATGATAATCTCATAGTGGGCCACCCAATGTGCATAATTAAAATTTATTATGCACATCGGATGACACATAGAGTAATGTCAGTTGATTACCAAACATGCATAATTAAAAGTTTAATGAATTTTAATTAAAATTCATTAAAATCCTAATGCATAATTAAAATTAATAAATTTTAATTATGCATTAGAAAATATAATCAGAAGTTTTAAAAATTTGAAATTATTTAATATTATTTTTAAAAATAATTCCTACTGACAATGTAAAATTGATATTGGTCATGTTTGGTAATCAACTGATTGAATTTAGCTGTTAGCTAATAGCTGGTTTTATCAACTGATTTAACCAGCGAATTGCATTAGCTGTTTGTTAGAGATGTTTGGTAAAATTAGTTGTTTAGTATTAGCTGTTTATGTGTAAAATGACTTATGAGGACATGATTTTAAAACAAATTATAAGGATATGTGTTTGAGGATATCTCCTCTCTATCACCAACTCCTCTGAGGTTCCCTTCTGTCACTATCATGCAAGTCCTCTGAAGTTTCCTCTCTGTCACGATACAGACTATCTTCCCCATATTTTACGAAATAACATATTTTTCATCACTTCTTCATCTCTTTTGTTTAGTCTATCATTTCTAACTTATGTACTCATTATTTTCTCTTCATTCCTACTTTCATTTAAACTCAACTCTTTTGAACACAAATCATAATCTATGATTGATCATAAATACAAAAAACAGAACATATCACATACGCATATTCATCATATTTTCTGCATTTTTTCATTTTCTTTAACACATTCATTTCATCTCTAACTATCACTTTAGTCTTTCCCATTTTAAGTCATCACATTACACTAGCCTTTTCTTTATCTCTTACTCATTTTTATCCATCTCTATAACACCCAACGAGATCCACGTATATAAACAGTGGAAATAGAGCATAAGCATATCATCTTTTTATGAAATTTCTGCACTCTTTTTACATTATCATAATGATCTTTCTATCTAAAAAATCATCTCAACAACAACCTATGAAAGGTTAACTATCTCATATGCAGAAATAAAACATTTATATGCACGGGGGACTTAATTACAGGGTGACTAATTAAGTAACCCCCGTGACTAGCCATGAGGGGACTATGAGCGTTTATTTTGTAAGCTTTCCCTGTAATGGTCTATTTCTTTCACCCCTAGTGGTCTAATGAAATAATCATAGATAATGTTGGAGACGGCAACACTAGAAATACATTCATTTTACTAGAAACTCATTCTAGCCTGTAAAATTTTAGTTTTCGTTTAAGGGTCTATCTCTCTTAGCATGAGTAGTTTAATATTTTTCAATAAAAAGCAAAGGTATAAACAGTGAAAAGCTTTAGAAGTTAGAACTTGTAGTGAGCGAAGGTGGAAAAAAAACTTCACAGCGATAGGTGAAGAGAAAAAAATGTATTATGTAGATTATTTATCTCATTTATTGTGAGTTTTAAGGTTTTTAAAAATATTATTTTTATGATAAAAAAGAAATAATTTTGAATATATTACTAATACTATAGTAATGCTATCATTATTTACAAGTACAACTTATAAGTTTAAAACAATAGAAATGAGAACGAAGAGCAGCTAAGAATCGAGGGCAAAATGGTGATTACTAGATAGTTAATTCAATTGTTTGATCCAAAATGCTCCACATCTAGAGCTTTTCATAAGACAGCTAGTTGGGTTAGCTGATTCAACCCAACCAGCTTACAACCAAACAACAAATAGTTTTTTTTTAATTATAGTCAAACCTTTAAAAATGGGTCAACTAGCTGAAAAACAGCTTATCAGTTGTTTACTAAACAAGGCCAATTTCAATAAAAATATTAAAATCATACGACACATAATAGACTTAACTCTATCTAAATTTTTATCCTATTAAGATTCATTTTGAGTGTTTTTGTAAACATTACGCATGGTCAGTATTTAGAGAAATTTCCAAAGACAAATAAAACAACACTTGTTCATTTATGTTTTCTAAACCAAATTAATGTTTCCATATGAATAGCTCTATTCTACAAAGTTACACACAAAAACTGAACAGCCTCAGTCAAGAAACTAATTAATACCAACCCAAGATTGTAAAGCAGCAGTAAATGTAACAAAAGCAGAAGATTAAAAGTAGAATATGTCGTCTGCCGTCTCACCTCCTTAGTACTATTAATTGCTATCGTTTATAGTAATGTAGTAATGAGCAGAGTATCTTTCCCATAAGATTATACTCCCTCCTATCCAAAATAAGTGTCGTTTTAGATAAATGCACACTTATTAAGAAAGCTAGTGAAGTGTTTAATATACCCTTATTAATTGCATATTGAATTGTCTTGAAAATGTAATCTGTATAATTAGGATGTGAGAGAAATTAAAGGGTAATTTTGGAAATAAAATTATAAACATGCATGAAAAATCATGAACGACACTTATTTTGAATAATTAAAATCTCTCTAAAACGACATTTATTTTGGATAGGAGGGAGTATTAAGTATTAAGCCTAAATCATATTATTACTATTTAATTAGAAATATTTTAATTTAATCCTAAAATTATCCTAACGCTTTTCATTTGAATAAGCTCAAGTGATTATCAATAAGATAATGTATGATTCATTTATTTTGGAAGATTTTTATAACTTGAATCAATAAAATTTCTTCATTTAGTAAATTGCACTCTCTCTAAGTATAACTACTTACTCTTAAATTGATTAACTAATGTATCTCTTTTGATTAAAAGCAAAGAATTTCATAAAATATTTAAGGAAAAGAGTTATAATTAATTTGGCATGCCATAATAAAACTTTCTAAGATATACTATGCATGTGGATGCAACTGATTGAGGTATAAGTTGGAAAATTTTAGAACTCATTGAATGTTTAAATAAAAGAAAAACCTTAAACTACATTTCGAAGTTCTTCGTTAAGATGGTAACATTTCTTTCCCCCAGAGAAAAAGTACGGTTAAAAGGATTATAAATCTTAACTTCATTCTAGGAAGAAAATAATAGGCACGTACCCAAAAGGCCTCATTCATGACTCTAATATAACTACTTGTTTTATAAGTCGCATATGCGTTAACATTGGTCATTAAAGACAAACGAGGATTACCTAGACCCTTTTATTATATTCCTTTATCTCCTCACTCGAGAGTTTCAACATATATCGAAGCATCGTAGAAAACCTCCTCCTCTATAAGACTTATAATAACTTGAGAGGAACTCTCAAAAGGTTCCATTTGAATCATAATAGTTGACCAAACTCCCAAAAGAACCAAATCTCTCACTTGTCACGGTTAATACAAAAGTGAAAGAAGGATAGAAGGATCACACCCATTAGTTATGAAACCAGAACATTAATAAAGTTCCCAAGCCTCTTCTCCTCTTGAGTGTTAGGATTGTCATGCCCTAGTACATGTTTCATCTTGCTGGTCAAGTCTGCGTTTCTGCCTCTACTTTCTTTGGGTTTATCTTTGGTTTCAGGGGTGATGGAGCCGGATTTCAATCGATTGCCTCTTTCATGAGACTCGTCGTATATTATGAATTGCATTGCGTGGAACTGTCGAGGTTTGGGCAATCCTCGGATAGTCACGGCGCTACAAGATATTGTCCAACAACATCGTCCTTCTATTCTTTTTCTTTGTGAGACTCTTGTTTCCTCTACTAAAATG
>JANVCQ010000005.1:33258072-33272543 GCA_025531925.1 Erythroxylum plowmanianum | reverse complement strand
AAATATATTTTGTAATTTAGTATTTGAAATAAAATTTAATATCTACAGAACGTTCACAATGAATTTTTAATAGATAACAATTTAGATAAAATTGAAATTTTAACATATATTATAAATTTAATATTTTTTTTATAAATTTTTGTTAGAAACCAAACTTGATTTAATACATGATTTTAAATTATGGGTCATAAATTGTTGTATTTGACTCAGTCAAAATAACAAGTCAAATTATCTTTGAATTCCTTTGGATAACTTCATTGGGCATTATAGTTGATTATTACCAACTTTGTTTCTCTATAAATATGACCATTTCACCATTATATTTATTGTACAAAAAACCCAAAAGGAAAAGTGAGTGAAAAAATGTGTGAAAGTTTTGTAAGGTGCTCAACTCCAACTGAGTTGTGTAGTGTGAATCGTTAATAAAATTTTGATTGTGTATTTTGTTAACTAGTTTATTTTTAGGCAATTATAATTGACAACATCTAGTCTTAGAACAAGGTTAAAATGCTCAAGAAGATCAAGATGGCTTCAAGTTCAACCAATGCAATTATCTATTTTCAAGTTTGATGACAAAAACAATTTTGCAATTTGGAAAAGCTTGAAGGAGCTATATTTGAGAAGTAATGAGTATGGTGAAATTTTGGAGAAAGACTTAGTAGAAAAAGAAAAACTGTCGGCTGAAGAATCACAACAACTAGTTCATGATCATTCATTAAATGAAAAGACCTTGTTTTTAATTTATCAATCTATTGAGTTGGTGATTCTTGAAAAAAATATTCTATGCTAAAATAACAAGGGAGACTTGGAATATTCTACTTAAAACATATGAAAGAGCATACACAATTAAACGAACGAGACTACAAGGTTTGAAAAGGCAATACAAGATGATGGAACAAAGTAAAGATGAAATTATTTATGATTATTTTCACAAATAGAAAAATTGATCAATGAGATGAAAAATAATAGTCATGAAATTACAGAGAAAGTGTTGGAAAGCCATGGGTCCATGCATCACATATATGGCAAGGCAGCGGAAGTGTCGAAATCAAAAGTCCAGCTCCACGACATCTCCAAAAAATCCAAAATTCATATACATGTATAAAATAGATTATAAGAACATAAAATTATAGCATACCTTGCAAATATTCCTCCTTTCTTGAATCTTTTCCTTATTTGGGTTATAGCAAACACAAAACATCTTCTTTGGCCTCAAGAGAGCACGCAAAGATGAAGAAAAATTAGTGTATAAGGGTGGTTAGAGCACCAAACAAGATGAGTTCAAGTAGGCGCTCTAGTGAGAGTTAGATCAAGACTAAGTTACATGCAATCAATCTCATGCAACAATTGCTTAAAATTGCATGAATAAATCTCAAGATCACCCCTCTCAACTTCCAGAACTCTTCTAGATCTTTAGCTTCTTTATTGAGTGTGTTTCTGGATAAAAATTCATGTGTACATAAGTGAAGAGCTCATTTATGTACCACTTGTCATTAAGTCGATCACGATCTTGACTTACTTAATTGACAATCATGCACACTTTATTTTTCATCCGATCTTTTATGATTGTGACCCTTAGGTTCTCAATTATTTTGGTCACTTTAATTAACTCTTAATCCGAGCATAGCATGAAGGGTTTCATGATGCGAATTTACTGGAATGTAAGTAGATTAACCCTTGAGCTCTTTGATAGTTAATTATTCGACTTACGAACTTTTTTATAGTCAATTACCATGCAATTTGTCCCTTCACCATCCTATACCCCACTTAGTGCGGAGTATAGGCTATGTGTCAACTCGCACTGGACTGACTATGTAAGATCTAGTCCAAGTGGTATTAGTTCTTGTCCTGGGGATCTCATTACTCTATATGTCATCTTGGTGAACCCTTTATTGGCTACCCAATTACTGACATTTGATAGATCATCCATATGATAATCTCATAGCGGGCCACCCAATGTGCATAATTAAAATTTATTATGCACATCGAATGACACATAGAGTAATGTCAGTTGATTACCAAACATGCATAGTTAAAATTTTAATGAATTTTAATTAAAATTCATTAAAATTCTAATGCATAATTAAAATTTATTAATTTTAATTATGCATTAGAAGATATAATCAGGCGTTTAAAATGTTGAAATTATTTAATATTATTTTTAAAAATAATTCCCACTGACAATGTAAAATTGATATTGGCCATGTTTGGTAATCATCTGATTGTATTTAACTGTTAGCTAATAGTTGGTTCTATCAGCTGATTTAACCAGCGAATTGCATTAGTTGTTTGTTAAAGATGTTTGGTAAAATTAGTTGTTTAGTATTAGCTATTTATGTGTAAAATGACTTATGAGGACATGATTTTAAAACAAATTATAAGGATATGTGTTTGAGGATATCTCCTCTCTATCACCAACTCCTCTGAGATTCCCTTCTGTCACTATCGTGCAAGTCCTATAGAGTTTCCTCTCTGTCACGATACAGACGATCTTCCCCATATTATACGAAATAGCATATTTTTCATCACTTCATCTCTTTTGCTTAGTCTATCGTTTCTAACTTATGTACTCATTATTTTCTCTTCATTCATACTTTCATTTAAGCTCAACTCATTTAAACACAAATCATAATCTATGATTGATCATAAATACAAAAAACAGAACATATCATATATGCATATTCATCATATTTTCTGCACTTTTTCATTTTCTTTAACACCTTCATTTCATCTCTAACTATCACTTTAGTCTTTCCCATTTTAAGACATCACATTACACTAGCCTTTTCTTTAACTCTTATTCATTTTAATCCATCTCTATAACACCCAACAAGATCCACGTATATAAATAGTGGAAATAGAACATAAGCAAGCATCTTTTTATGAAATTTCTGTACTCTTTTTACATTATCATAATGATCTTTCTATCTCAAAAATCATCTCAATAACAACCTATGAAAGGTTAACTATCTCATATGCAGAAATAAAACATTTATATGCACGGAGGACTTAGTTACAAGGTGACTAATTAAGTAACCCCCGTGACTAGCTGTGGGGGGACTATGAGCGTTTATTTTGTAAGCTTTCCCTGTAATGGTCTATTTCTTTCGCCCCTAGTAGTCTAATGACATAATCATAGATAATGTTGGAGACAGCAACTCTAGAAATACATTCATTTTACTAGAAACTCATTCTAGCCTGTAAAATTTTAGTTTTCGTTTAAGGGTCTATCTCTCTTAGCATGAGTAGTTCAATATTTTTCCATAAAAAAAGAAGGTATAAACAGTGAGAAGCTTTAGAAGTTAGAACTTGTAGCGTGCAAAGGTGGAAAATAAACTTCACAGTGATAGGTGAAGAGAAAAAAATGTGTTATGTAGATTATTTATCTCCTTTATTGTGAGTTTTAAGGTTTTAAAAAATATTATTTTTATAATAAAAGAGAAATAATTTTGAATATATTACTAATACTATAATAATGCTATCATTATTTACAAGTGTAACTTATAAGTTTAAAACAACAAAAATGAGAATGAAGAGCAGCTAAGAACCGAGAGTAGAATGGTCATTACTAAATAGCTAATTCAGTTGTTTGATCCAAAATGCTCCACATCTAGAGTTTTTCATAAAACAGCTAGTTGAGTTAGTTAGTTCAACCCAACCAGCTTATAACCAAACAACAAATAGCTTTTTATTATAGTCAAACCTCTAAAAATGGGTCAACTAACCAAAAAACAGCTTATAAGTTGTTTACTAAACAAGGTCATTTTCAATAAAAATATTAAAATCATACGACACATAATAGACTTAACTCTATTTAAATTTTTATCCTATTAAGATTCATTTTGAGTGTTTTTGTAAACATTACGCATGGTTAGTGTTAAGAGAAATTTCCAAAGACAAATAAAACAACACTTGTTCATTTATGTTTTCTAAACCAAATTAATGTTTCTATATGAATAGCTCTATTCTACAAAGTTACACACAAAAACTGAACAGCCTCAGTCAAGAAACTAATTAATACCAACCCAAGATTGAAAAGCAGCAGTAAATGTAACAAAAGCAGAAGATTAAAAGTAGAATCTGTTGTCTGCCTTCTCACCTCCTTAGTACTATTAATTGCTATCCTTTATAGTAATGTAGTAATGAGCAGAGTATCTTTCCCATAAGATTATATTAAGTATTAAGCCTAAATCCTATTATTACTATTTAATTAGAAATATTTTAATTTAATCTAAAATTATCCTTACGCTTTTGATTTAAATAAGCTAAAGCGATTATCACTAAGATAATGTAATATATAGATAAGAGTTTTCCTAATATCATCTTTGTATTCATGATTCATTTATTTTGGAAGATTTCTATAACTTGAAATTCGCGACTCTAACATAACTGTTTGTTTTATAAGTCGAATATACGTTAACATTGGTCATTAAAGACAAATGAGGATTACCCAGACCCTTTTATTCCTTTATTTCCTTACCTGAGAGTTTCAACATCGAAGCATCGTAGAAAACCTCCTCCTCTATAAGACTTATACTTGAGAGGAACTCTCAAAAGGTTCCATTTGAATCACAATAGTTGACCAAACTCCCAAAAGAACCAAATCTCTCACTTGTCACGGTTAATACAAAAGTGAAAGAAGGATGGAAGGATCACACCCCTTAGTTATGAAACCAGAACATTAATAAAGTTCACTAAATAATAATAGCTATATAAAATGAAAAGATCCTAAAATAAGCATTAAAATAAAACATAAGTCAACCACTTCAAAATTTATTTAAAAGTCGATGGGGATTATCTTATAGAAATGCAACATTTGAATAAGGAAAAAAGAGTAAACAATTGAGGCACATGTAGTGTACATGTGTTTTATTTAATAATTTTCTACGTTTTCTCGTCTTAATTACCTTAATTTGATATTTAATCAATTTTATTTAGCTTATTAGTAATTGTGGCCAAGGATTAAGAACTCTGTATATTAAATGGAGAAGAAAATTCGTCTTTAATTGAAAATGGTCATAGAAATGGACATGTTGTAGCTCATGTCCCTTTATAGACAAAAGAACAAGAAGAAAAGATTAGACACAACCTAGCATATGGTCATGTGTTGTATGGGTAGGTTAAAACTCGTATTATATGTCCAAGAAGTTACCTCCTATATATATGGACATGTTAATACCCATTTCCTCTCTAGATAGAATAGTTGAGTTCTAGTGTGAAGCACGACCTAGAATAAGTCGTGGCCTAGATTGTGTTCATAATGAAAATACTTATTTAAAGACTAGTGAAAACATTTAAAAAGGAGAATTTAGAGAGTTTTTTTTAATCTTTTCAGGTAAAAAATTAGGGTTAGCAGCTACAAGAGAGGGAGAAATGCTGGAGCCATCTATAGCAATCATTTTTAACAAGAAAAGAGGTTTAAAATCATCTCAACAAATACATTGGAAGATTGACATCAGACATTAGAAAACCTTCCTCTCGTAATTTCTTGAATTCTTTTATTTCTTTTTATAGGTTTAAGGATGATATGTGACTAAATTATTTTGATGGCCAAATATGAGGAACCTTAGTGTGTTTTCATATCGACTGATTTCAGTTATTTTATAAAAAAAGTTTTTTTCTTTATGAAATATTTTTATTATTTTTAATGCTAATTGGATAAAAGAAAAAAGCTTAAGTCATAACATAATTTCATGTGGATGTTCAAGAACTTGTTTTAGATTGATGTCGATATTAATATTAGGAGTTAAATAGAGTACTAAATAGACTTACATGATTCTCTAGTATTAGGATAGAAACTTTTATGAAGTGTCATCAAATCTTAATTCTTTACCTTTTACAAAGTTTCATCAAATCTTAGTTCTTTCTTTAATGTTTTGAATAAGATAGACATATTAATTATTCAATCCACGAATATGTAGTTGTACATTAAAAGGTGATGATTCATTAACTTAGGAAAATTTTCCCATCCAAGTCAAAAAATCCAAAATAATTGAGTCATAAGTATAAACTTATACTAAGGGGAATTTTTATTTAGATGTTACATTATATCTTATTTTTCATAATTTATTAATTTTTTTTGTTTCTAGTGAAATCTTAATCTTCCTATTGTAATTTTAGGATCAAATTAAATTATAACGCATTTTTTTGTTGATTAAATAATATTATGAGAGTTAGACTTAATAATTTCTTATAGAAACAATACTTTGTTCATCACTATACTACATTACTATAAGAAGAGATAGATCTAATTGCCTATAGTTCGTAGTGTTAAGGTTAAGAAAACAATAATCAAGTTTTTGACATTGTTATTAAGGAATCTAGCAATACTAAAGAGACTTAATCATTATTAATAAAGTCATTTTTACTTAGTGGGCGGTTGGTTCACATTTGAGAATAGTAATAGGAATGAAAATGAATATAGTGAGTAATGGGAATGGATATTATTATTATAATTATGATGGTTGATTAAAAGGAAGGAATGATTACCATTAATATTACCATTGATAGTGGTTTATTTGTAAAAAATATTAAGAAATAAAAATTTATTATATTTTAATTAATTAATTAAAATATTTTAATTAATGAATTAATTGTATTTTAATTAATTATATTGTAACTAATTAATTATTTTAATTAACTATAATGTAATTAATTAATAATAATAATATTTTAATTAATTATATTGTAATTAATTAATTAATTAATAATACTAATTTAATTAATTATATTGTCATTAATTATATTTTAATTAATTAATTAGGATTAAAAATATTTTAAGAAAAAAGTCACGATTAAGGAATGAGTTTCATTCCTCTACTAAATGAAAGGTATGGAGGACTCCCCAAAAGTGAGATATCAAACCATTACCCTTATACAACTAACCACTCACTTTTCATTCCTTACTCATTAACCCCTTCCTAAACCATCAACCAAGCACCTCCTTACTTTTTTCTTTATTTTTCTTTGTTCAATTCTAATTCTTTGGTTTCTTATGCTTGGTTTATTTTGATTTCAGGTTTGGAACACTTGGTGTATGAAAAGAAGTAATCCCTATGAATTCTTAAAAGAAGATTTAGGAATAGAGAAACACTTCTTCAAATACTCAAATACAGAACAAGTCATTAACTTAAGGTATCAACTTGTTAATATAGAAGGAGAACACAATAAGGTGAAGCCATCACTCACGGGGACACAGTCCAATATAGCTACACTAGCAATTGCAATAAAAATTTTAAGCTATACAAACATTATTTAAATGTTGCAATGATTCATATAGATGGTTTGTTATATGAGGACCCTAACATATATATAACCAATTTTTTAGAGACATGTGACACATTCAAAATCAATAGAGTAATTGATTTTGCCATATCGTTGATGTTATTCACATTCTTACTAAGGGATAGTGTGAAATAGTGGTGGAAGAAATTACATGTAGTTTTAATTACTAGTTGAGAAAGTTTAATCAAGAACTTGCTAGCAAAAATACTTCTCATGAGCCAAAATTCCTAACATTCAGATTGATGTCTTTGCCTACCTATAGTATTACAATGAGATAGTTCATGAGGTATGAGAGATATATAAAAATCTACTTAGAAGGTGTCCACACTTATTTGTAAGTCTAGATGTTCTATAATGCTTTTAAATATGTAATAAAGCCCATGAGAGACGTCATAGCTAGGGAACTTTTAATAGCAAGACTCTAGAAGCCTCCTTATAACTAATTGAAGAGATGGTAATAAACAACTATTAATGGTAATCAAACGAAAATTGTAACCAAATCAATAATGATAAATAATGTGGATGTGATTAATGTAATGGAAGTTGTAATGAAGAAATTAGAAAACTTAAGCATAGTAATGAAACTATCTTGAGCATTATATTGTGAGTTATGTGGCAGAGGACATAACATGCGACTGTTATGTTGGTAATTTGCTTTGTTAAGCCAACCGAACAGGTTGACTATTTGGAGAATGTTTATCCACTTTAAAAAAGATCCTATAATAGTAGGTATAATTCAAAATATAGAATCATACGAAGTTCCCATGGAATAATTAAATACTTTAAAAGCCACATCCACTTGGAATTCATTAGTAATAACAACAGTAAGAAAGAGAGTTATCATGGGAGTTAGCTATTAAAGAGATAGCTAAAGTGACTTATGAAAGATTTGAGAGATTATAAGGAAAGGTTGATTAGTTGGCAACTTTAAAAATTGATACTTATGTTTGAAAAAGAGAAGAATTGATACTTATGTTTGAAAGAGAGAAGAGGTCACCTTCAATATCTCATATGAAATAAACTAGTCCCTTTCTTATGATAATTTATATTATTTAGTGATGATGTAGTGTCAGATTCTTTTTAAGAATTTATCAAGAAAGATACATTAAATTTTAATAAGAAAATTAAACAAGTGTAAAAAGCAAATTAAAGTTATGGAGGAACTAAAGAGCAAGCTAACGAGGGCGCCAGGGAATAATAAAAAGGCATATGCAGGAAGAATCTCAGATATCAAAGAAATAACCATTTTATGTTACACTAATAAAATTATGTTAGAAAAGGGGCACAAATATGTTGTCCATTTTTATTAAAGATAAGGATAAAGTCTAGCTACTAGACTTTAAAGAATCACTTATTAAGAATCAACCTAATCATATATTTCTAATAATGATTTTTGTTTTATTTTTGTGTGTTTGTTTATTTTCTTGCTCCTTTTTCATTTTATATGTTCCTTTGTTATTATTTGTTTGTTTTCTATGCATGTAATCAACTATTGATTATTCTCGTGGACTTAAACCAATGCAAAACCCATAACTTAGCTCAAATAAGTTTATATAATTCTTTCCTTTCTCGTTTCTCAACTTTTTGTGTACTTATTTATTTATTTCATGTGCAATATATGTGTCCATTAGGTATATTGTACGAACTAAGCATGGAAAAGGGATTGCATGAGTCATAATTATATAGGAAGCTACTTTTAAGGAAAGCAATCTAATTGCAATAGCTTAGTAAGTTACAATTCCATGAAAATAAACAATGAAAATTAAATTAAATAACATAATTATTTAGAAGTTCATACTGTTTTGTAATTCAGCTATACTAGGTTCATAGATATGGTCACTAATGATTGGTTTATTTTAAAGTTGAATAATATTAAGAATGATATTTGAATTAAATGATATACATATATGTACATAATCTTAACATAGTTTGAATTAAGAATTTAGCTTTAAAAGTAGCTTATTATCCATATTGATCGCGAATTGGCATGAGATTAAAAAATGAATGAAATTTGAGTATTAAATGAATTTTATTTCATTGATTTTAATCCAAGTAATGGCACAAATTTATGAGTAGTGCTTGTAGCTATTTGAAACTATGTTCTAATTAAGTAACTAAAGGTATTCATGACCAAGTATTTACCATCATATTAAAAGGTTGAGATAATGTTTTAAACAAGCTCTTTATGCTCTATACAAAGTTTAAAAATATGTTGCATTAATGTGTTTTAATATGATTTGTGAACTACTTATTGGTTTTTACTTCTTAATCCTATTATGTTTGTTTTTCTTATATATAACAATCATTTAACTTTTGTTGAAATTTGAAAGATTGTTAAGTTTGGTTCAGGTTAAATTACTAGTCTGTATACACATCTAGAAATCAAAATAGTTAACGAATAATGTCACTAAGCAAATAATGATCATCTTTAGTTATTATAATTAGATTGCTGACAATTCATGGAATTTAAATTCATAATATTGATAGCTTATTTGATTGGTTTACTTAAAGACAAATAAAAATATGTCTTTAGTAATTTGAAGTACATATATTTAACTTAGTATTTTATTATATTTTAGTATCTAATTATCTTGATATGATATTTAATTAATTTTATTAACTTTTTAGGTAATTTTGCAGATATGTTGCATAGGGAGTGATTTTATCACAAGATCGAGAAGTTTGTACATCTTTGTACAACAAATGAAGGAAAAGATTTATATTTATTTGACCATGGTCTCAAATACGAGCATATTACAACATATGTCTCTCTCTTGATTAAAAAAAGCTAAAAGAAAACGTCAAACATGGTGTAACAAACGACTACGTTCCCTTCTGGATACAAGAATTGAAGACACATCTTATGAATGGATAGGTCAAAGTTCGTGTTAGATGGCAACGAAGTTACAATAAAGAAACATGACTCTTACATGAGTATGCTAGTGCTTGTTCCTATTTGAATAGATGAGTTAAGTCATAGTATGAAACACAATCTTGGACATGATCATGTCCCATATTGAGTTCAAGGCTGAAACAATTATTTAAAGAGTAGAAAAAAAAAACCATAGCAAGGGAGTTTTTAGAGTGTCTTTTTGAGTTTTCAAGTAAAAAGAATTAGGTTTAACATCCAAAGAAGAGGGAGGAACACTAAAGCAAGACTTAGCAATTGTAAGAAAAGAGGTATGAAATCATCTCAACAAGGGAGAATATATCAAAAGATTAAATACATTAGAAACCTCTCTTATGATTTCTTCAATACATGTGTTTAGTTTTTATGATTTTAAGGATAATATATTCTCTAAAACAACTTAGTGAAAGTATCACTGATCGTGGAGTTTGAAGAAGTCCAGAAATATGCAACCTTACCTCTAACTAATAGGAAAGTTGTTTATGATACTTTAAATATAATGTAAGGCTAAATTATTTTGATGTTCGATCCTAATATGTTTTTCTTATGAATTCGTTTCAGTTATACGATAAAAGAGTTTTATACTTGTGAGATGTAGCTGTTATTTCCAACTTTACTTGGATAAAAGCAAAAGCTTAAATTAGATCTTAAAATTCATGTAGCCATTTGAACGAACCCATAAAAGTTTTGAAATAAATGATTTAAAGTACAAGATGATATTGGAGAAATTTAACGCTACATTATATCTGATTTCTTATTGTTAGTTACTTTCTTAGCATTGTTTAAAATAAGTTCATAGTTAAATTAAATCGCAGAACATTTTTATTTTTTAACAAAATAATAATAAAAATGTCAAACTTAAAATTTACCACTTCATTGTCAGAACTTGCTCTACTCATGAGTTTATTACTTCAAAATAATAAATTCACTTGCCTAGTGATCGCAATATCAAAGGGTTGAAAAGATAACAAACAATCCCTTAGAATCCAAGCTTCTCATCACGAGAGATGACTCATGAAGGCACCGCTTTAACGAAAAATTGAGCGAAGACCTAAAGAATCAAAGCTCGCATTTGATTATAAAGGGACCTTGGGGGGACACGTGATAGTATCCAACAATAAGTAGGGTGGGGGTGGCATGATCGCCCTTCATCCGCATGCCAAGTCTAGTGCGCAGGTCGACAAAGCAAAACAATGAGCTCGTAGGTCAGATTTCAAGAATAGTAGATGGACATCATGCATTATAACATCATCCCATATGCTTACTTCTCTAAGGAGTAACTACAAGTCACCCTAAGGGCAACCTAATGTCATGCTGCTGCAGGACAAGCTCTAATAATGTTAACACGTTACATTAAACGCACATCACTTGATATTTATACCGCCACTCTGCCTTCTTCATCAACGTTACGACAATAACACGTGACAAGGTAGGGGGACATGCACAAGGTACGCAGATATTAACTACTAAATACACATTTGTAATCAACTCATTGGATCCTAAAATACGACTACCACTCCCTCCTAACTTGTCGGAAGTAAGATCCATGGACATGCCTCATCTCAAGTAACAGTAACAAACATTTGTAGGCGTCGTGACAATAATCAAGATATGTCGTGAGAAAAGTTGCTCTATAAATCTAGTAAATAGGAACTGTTTTATGTCCAAACGTTACTGAAATTCGAGCTGCCACAGACAATCCTTCACACTCACTAAGGCAGCACAAACTTCACAGATAATATCGTTTTCCACTCTGTCGTGATATTCACAACCCTTTATATTAGGGATCAAAGTTTCAAACATAAAATACTAACCTCATAATGTATTTGCATCTTTTGTCTCCTCAAATCCTATCAAAAGAACTGAAAGTGAATAGAATAGCTTCAAGAATCAAACTTTGCTGTTTTAATGATGACTTGTCCCTAAACTTTTGAAGTACCCCCGTGATCCCTCTCAACATGCTCCACAAGGTCTACAGGATCACGGAAACCTTTACTGCATTTAGGACATACATCTACTGGCAATTTCAAGACTCGAGATTGATTCCCACTCCTTTCATGAACCTTCTGCACATGCTCCACAAGAGTTGTAACTGAGGAAAATCTTGCACTGCACTGTGGGCACTCCTCTTGCAACCCAATTTCACCACTCCCTTGGCTGCTACTAGGCCCAACCCCGTTCCTTGCAGTCTGCCAAGCTTGGCTAATCTCGTTACTCAATTTGGTCACCCCTGCTTCAGCAGAAGCTCGGACAACTGAAGCTGCGTTGATAAAGCTAGTTGTCCACCTGGCTGAAGTCATGGATGGAGCTTGATTGCCTTTTGACTCTTCTTTCTTCCTCCTGTTTACAAAATTCATAAATGGAAAGCCTACGTCACTTTTCTTTGGTCCAGGGCAACTGTGGTCAGGTCCAAAACGGTGCTTCAAGCAATGGTCTCTAGTACAGTCCCTGCACTTGATTGTGTTTGAGAATGTAAGGACCTCCCTACAGCCAGAGACCGGGCATTTTCTCTTCTTTGTGACTTTGTCATAATTTGAAGGGTCACATTCAGTATTAACATGAGTTTCCCAAGAGATATTAGGGTCTTCACCAGGATTTAGGCGCACCCCTTTGGCACATAGTGGACAGATAACAACAGTGACATCGTTTCTATTTGCATTTGGGCAGTCGTGGTTAGCATAGCTTCGATGCTCCAAGCAAAATACCTAAGAAAATCAGCAAGAGTTTGAGCATCTTACAGGTTAACATCATAACAATCAGGGCACACTCACAAGCTAAAACTAACCCACTAGTGGAGCTGCATCCTTGCCAAGGTGTTGGATTTTGCATATGATGTACACACATAATGTCTTAGTTAATTCCCCTATATTTCAATGCAATCAATCTATTGAAAGAGCAAATTAATTAAACAGCTACATTATTTTTAGAAATGATTATGCATAAAGTTTCCACTGTTGTGGCAATAAAAAGGTTTCGAGAGGAATTTTATGGCTTAGATAGCCACATATGACAGTTAAAAGCACTATGTACAAAAGACTTCCATATCGAGGGCATAGAGCCTCTATCAAGAATTTTCATTGTCAGAGTATGATTTCCTTGGGTACGGAACCAAATATCTGCGCCAATGGATTCACCTTCACAAAAATTGCTAAGGCAGAAAGCAAGTCATATAGCTGGTTTAAATCAAACTTTCTAAAGCAAGTCCCGAATTTTCTAGACCACCATTGACTATGACTAATAGAACGCTTATAATCCTAATTGGTGCGGGACTCCTCAGCATGTAATCAAAGATTTACGAGGTATAGAGGGCTTTTCGTAATGCCGTGAAATTAGATACGGTAATGGTCCTTAATAACCTCCACATTTATGCATTCAGCATTTAACTAAAGAAGCCTAGATACCTAACAAAGACAGAGAGAGATTCTTTATCATTGTTAATTTGATCTCATATGCAAGAACTGCGTATCAATTTCATTCTAAGATCCACTAAAGTGAATGATTATAGCATCTAAACACTACCCATCAATTAGATAACCAACCGGTAAAAAGAGCTAATATGAGTTCAATCATGACGCGAACGCAGATCTCCAAAAACGAAAAACCAAAAATTGGAGGAATAGAATAGAGGCAAGCACCTGGCTGCAGGAATTGCAAGTGAATGGCAAGAAATCAATTTGCTTGCAGTCTTCGACGAAACAATGCTTTCCAAGATCTGGGAACTGTGGGGTTCCCATTGCAATCACACACACAGGAAAAAAAGAAAAAGAAAAAAGAAATCTCCTTCTTCTTGGCTTTCACTTCGTGTTGGGATCAACCAAAAGCGTGCGTTTGTATTTCAAAGTCCAAGACTCGTTTCTTATATATAACTAAGGTAGAAAAAGGGGTTTTGGATGTCCGGAAACTTATTGACTCCGCGTACATGGAAAGGAATAGTATAGACGACCAGAACTACGCGGAATCAATAAGTTTCGGTTGTGCAGAAGTCACCGCCTCATTATCTTCGTTTCTGCTTTTGTATAGTTGTCTCTTAGTCGTCGGAGATTATTTATTCATTTATTTATTGTTGTCTTAAATTTTAATTAAAGAATCTCAGTCGGGCCAATCATGCAGTTGATCGAATAGCTTTTTTTTTTTTTTTCTTGTTTCAACTTAAAAATAACATCTTTGTTATAAAACCAAAACTAAAACTTAAGAATATTTGAGAGAGGAGAATTCTTCTTCTCAAATTGGTATCTCTTACATCAAGTTAACCCTTCTATTTATAGTATAAAATTTCTAA
>JANVCQ010000005.1:33222966-33234706 GCA_025531925.1 Erythroxylum plowmanianum | reverse complement strand
TTTTCTCAACAAGCCATTCAAATTTTCTATGGCAAGTTTTCCCTTTTGTGGCCAGTATGTTGTCAGTCATGGGTCTTTTATGCTTTCATGTTTTCAAATGTTGGGCCTCGGAGATGGAGTCCAACATTGTTTGGTATCAGAGCATGCTTCCATGCTTATATCGGTCCGAATGTTGGGCCTCAGAGACGGGGTCCAACAAAACTCCTATAATTGCTTCTTTCATATTCATAACACATATGTGCCGCCATTTCATGCTTATTAGCTAAGTCATAAACTTGTAGGAATTTTATGGAAGCCTATATCTTGAATGGATACTCAATTTGCAATTTTAATCCCTTTAAAAATAAGCTCACAAAATAAGATTTAGGCATCATCAATTTATATGATAAGAAATTAAATCTTGTACAATACTCTTTCACAAACCCTTCCTAAATGTGTTTCTTTAACAAGATCTTCAAGTATATCCTTAATGAATCTGTGTTCCAATGCCAATATATATTCACCTGGTTGGGATCTTCCATTGTTAACCTAGTTCTCATGCAGAGTTGAAGCCATGATGAGGCTTCCCTTTCAAGATGCATTATAGTGATTCATACCTTAAGTTTTGAAAGTGTTCTATCTAAATTGAAGAACTATTCATATTTGTAAATCTAGTTCTTTAATCCTTTTTCTCTAAAAACAGAAAATTCAATCTTACATGATCTAATAGGACAATGGTACTAATAACTATAGTATGACCCTCCATTTTTATTTTGGTACCCTTTTATCGCCTTCATCCAATTCTTACCTTCTATGATTAGTTTATTGGTGGAATTGTATTGTCCAGTTCTTGAATTCTTACAAACCTCTCTCAAATTTCATTTTCAGCCTTAAGGTGCCACAAATTCTATGAGTATGTACCCTCGATCATTGCTTTAAAGATTATGAGCTTTGATACCAATTAATACATTCTTTAGTGTTTAAAAATCTCAATTTTGCGCAAAATTGAGATTTCTAGAGAATAGAGAAGAAGAAGATAAATAGGAGAGAGAAATTATTAGATAATTCATTATCCAATTTCTTTACCAATTTATAATCAATATAATGAATAAACTAGCCATTAAGTAAGTGCTAATAAAAATATTATAATTTTTCATTGTCTTAATTTATCACTAATATAAATGAAGCCATCTTTTCCCAATGACTCTTTCAAATCATCCAACAACATTCCATCCTCTAATGTAAATGATTTCCCACTCTTTTATAGTTCAACTTCATCCTCCGTACTCTTCATTCTAAACTTCCTTTGTAACAAAAAGCAGCATAACTCACCAAGTTACCACGTTGGAGTCTTATCATAATGATTGAAAAAATAATAATGGCATCAGATTGAAGATGACTGAATGATGTCGAAGACTTTGGTGAAGTCACCAAGTTATGAAATAACAAGATGGGCATTAGAGTCTCTTTAAAGATGACTAAAAAAGACAAGCTATGATGGATGAATGGAGGGCATTGTTGTGTTGGAGATGATTTTATACATTTGCTAAAACAAAGAGGAATTGAGGAAGACAATTGATAACTGTAAATTATAATTTGGTTTATATATTTGTCAAGGATGTAAAAATCGGAACAAACTGGCCGGTTCGACTGGGTTAAACACAAACCAAAATGGCTTCTAGTTCGATTTTTACTATTAACCATTATGAATAAAAATCGGCCGGTTACATAATAAACCTGCTAGTTTCTTCTAAACCGTAAGAACCGAATGCGTTCTCCGATGCCCAAACACCATAATAGTATAGAAAATGAGAGCTTTATGTGACTGGCACTTGAGAAATAAACAAATTGTAGTGAAAACCAATCTAGAACCAAGATTGAGCAAATGGGTAGCTAAGTTTCACACCAAAAACTATAACAAAAGTTTGAAACAAATAACTAAATGGAAGATGGGTTCAATTCAAAGCCAAAGTTCTGATGAACTAGAAGCAAAAGAACAGAAAGATGCTAAAGAGTAGCAGCTATAGGAGAGGAAAAGGATAGCAAGTTTAAATAATATCATAAAAAATGAGACGATAGATATGCGATAACAATTTAATAACTTGTCCGGATGTTGTCACTCCCTTTTGGACGGGTTGATGAGAGCGACCAATTTTATGATTATTGGGAAGGTTGACGTTATGTGTGGTTATAGTGATCTCAGCAAGGGTTGTGCTTCTGCCTTGAATAGGCTAGAGCTGTGTTATCGTGAAAATTGATCCAATTTGCACCCTTCAAACTCTTGTCTCCAAATTGTAACTTTGAAATCTTGAAAAGTTGATGGGACATGAGTGGTGGAGAGTAGAAAGTTGTTGTAGCCAAAATTTTCACATTTCTTTTCATCCATTTCTTTCTTTTTTTCCTTTTTACAAATATTTGTGTTCTTGAAGTAAAAATATATGTTTCTCAAAATAAATTTTTTTTATTTTGAATTAAAACATCCTACCTTTTAAAATTTAATTACAAAATTATGTTAAGAACTTTAATTACGTGTCATATAAGTATTAATATACTAATAAAATATAATTAAAATGATAATTAATTTAATTCTTAAATTTGACTTGAATTACTTTAATTAATTAATTAATAATTTAAAATAATTATAAAAAACTATTAATTTGTGTCAAATTTAATTAGTTCGATATGAATTTAAAAATTAAGTTAAATCATCGTACAAGTAACATTTGATTAATTTATATATAATATTTATTTCACATGTAATTTAAACATTATTTTAAAACTGAAATCTAAAAGAAGATATTGTTCTAAAAAATAAAAATTATTTGAATGTAGTATAAGAAGTTGATGTATGAGTGATTTACGAGTCCTTAGATAACGTTAAAGAATTTGAAACTTTTGAAAATGATGAGATACAATCTCTTTTAGAAATATAATTTTGATTTTTATTGTTATTTTAAATTTTATATTAAACTCAAATTCAGTATGAATTATTTGATTTGATTTATTATTAGCTCATTATAAAATAATAGACAATGAGATATTTTTTATTTCACTAGAATGTTTTATCTTTACTTATTATTATAATTTTTACTTCTTATTTTTTATATACCGATTTTATAACAGTTTAATATCGGTTAAATATTTAAATCTTAAATCTTTCATTTAATCGGTCTAATATTTGGTTCGATTTTTAAACATTAATATTTATATATAGTAGGGGGTTTAAGTGAAATCAAGTTGGAATTGAGTTTAGAATGGATACTCTTGGGCTGGAGTTTAGTTTAAACCCAAACTCAATTCTATTAAAGTCAAACTTTATCGAATAACTCTAGGTCAGGATGGATCTAATATCAGCTTTTTACTCTTAAGTCCTGGCTAGTTAAAACATGCTCCATTAATAGCGAAAGATCGCTTGCTTAGTAATCAACAATGGGTGCGTAAACACTTTACTCCCGACGGTACCTATCCCCACTGTTCCAATGAAGAATGCTCCCTTCATGCTGTACGAGACTGTTCGATCGCTCGTCAAGTTTGAGATGCATTCCCGTTGGACCTCGTCACTTCGGTTTCCTTCTCTCTTCCCACCAGAGACTGGCTTCTCATCAACCTTCATCAACATCGACAAGTCCAGGGCCAGGATTGAGCACTTCTGTTTGGATTGTCCTGTTAGTTCCTCTGGTCATGGAGAAACAAATCTATTTTTTATTCTTCTTTTATGCGGCCTATTTCACTCATTTTTCCTATATTGTCTTTTGCATATCAGGTTCAGAAGGCTATCTCGAGGCAGAGCTAGGTTAACTCCGGCTTCCATTCCCATCAAGAACAACTCCTCGGCTGGAGTAGGTCGTCGTCAGGTTGGGTGAAGCTGAACACCGATGGTGCTTGCAATCGTACCCAGTTCATGGCTACCGTCGGTGGCCTCATCCGAGATAGTGACAGTAACTGGCTTGGCAGTTTTACGCAGAACTTAGGATGGTGCACAATGCAGTCAGCGGAACTTTGGGACGTCTACACCGGACTCTCACTTGCTTGGTGGTTGGGCTTCCGTCGGATTGAACTGGAAGTGGACTCGTTGGGGGTGCACTAGACCCTCTCTTCCTCGGATGTCTGTTCTCAGACCAGCAACCCTATAGTCCTGGGTATCCTGGAACTCTTCAATCGGAACTGGACTGTTGTTCATCGTCACGTGTACCGAGAGAACAACAGAAGTGCGGACTGGCTCGTCATTCGCCACTCAGGTAGGTCAATCCGACATTGGTGTCACTTATTTTGTTTCTCCTCCTATCGGGTGCCATAGTATCCTTTCAGATGATATGTCGAGGATCTGTTTCCCTATACTAGTTTTGTAATCGGTGTACTTATTTTCCCTTTATACAAAAAAAAATGCTCCATTAATATTTATCTTTCTTTCTAGTCTTCTTGTTATACCTATTTTTTTTTTATTTTGTAGTTTGTAATATACTGAATGAGTCTAAAAGAAAATAATTTATTTTCTTTAATATCATCAACCTAACTATTCTAATTTCTAGTCTTCGTAGGCGTTAGCGTTACAAACTGGAGTTTATAAAACAATATTTTTGACAAATAATACAAAACTAACTACCTTAACGGACTATGCGCAATTAACTACCAAACAAAGCATGCGAAGACCGCACGTCGTCATCGATGCCCGAAAGTATAACGTTAAGAAACAGTGCAAAACATATAATATGCCATTCCTTGTACATCATGAATGAAAATAATTTGAAATGGCAGGCCGTTTTCATTCAATGATTTCAATCAAGTGTGTTGGCATACAGTTTTTAGAAAAGAGAGATGTTGATAGACGGCGATACGGGGAAGGAACTACATTTAGCGTTGTGGAAATTGCTGAAAATCCGGTGCCTTGTTTGCATGGCCTAGAGAAATTTTGCAGCCTCTGGTCAGCACTTCTTCTTCTTGGAGATCTCATCTCAAAGGTTTTATCTTCTTATCTTTTACCTTTGGTTTATTGGTCAACGAACCTTTGAGTTTCATGTCACGTTACCCCATTTGTTATAATCTTGTCCACCATCTTCTTGATAGTTGATTTTGGTGCTATATGATTCACGTTTTCAAATTCTTTAAACCCTTTCCTTTAAGTGGCCATTCGCACATTGCTTGTAACCTTTTTGAAATTTTCAATTCTTTTCTTTGCTTTTGTGGGTTTGATAATCCTTTCTGTCGGGGGTGGGATATATTTGGCTGGTGATATCAGATCACTGATAACGGGCTCGACCTTGTTTTTGAAGGCTACTCATCTGAGGTTGAGGCCTTTCTTTCCCTTCTCAGGGCCAAAGTTGGAGAATTTCTTTTTGGTCGGGTTACATGGGAAAGAAAGCAAAACAGTAGAGGTACATAGTTTTTCTTAGAAATTTGTTGTATCTTCGGGAATCAGAAATGAACATGATATCTGGGGTAATTTCGAGGCAACTACTGCCTGTATGTGGTGGCCTTTGTTTCTTTTGCCCTGCAATGAGGGCAAGGTCCAGACAGCCTGTGAAGAGGTATAAGAAGCTCATCGCTGACATATTCCCTCGTAATCAGGTAGATGTTTTTGCTTTTTGTACCTTTAAGATATGTTAATCTTAGTTGGGTTAACTGAAGTACTCTATGTTGCTTTACTCATCATAATGTGAAAATTCTCTACTCTTTGCACTAATTTAGTAACTTCATTGGTAATTCATGTAGTTGAACTTTGTCTTTAATCAAGTTGCTTATGCATGTGACTGTTAATCTCTTTCCTCAGTATGTATCTTTGCGAACATTGTAACATCTGACATCTAGCCATAATCAGTTTCTATCACCATCACATGGTGAGCTTTGATCTGGTGAACATATTAATCTTCAGAGATATGACCATCAAGTATCTGCAACATTTGTTCAAGTTATTCTAAATGTTACTGTAGAGTTATAATTTAAGTATCTTAGTTAAAGATCCTCTCTTCCAACTTCTGGATTTTGAATATTTTAGGGTGTCAGAGAGAAATTAATGCATTTACAAGCAGTTTGTTTCAGTTTCTGCTGTGATTAAATCTGGGGCATCTTTTCCACACATAATAAAGCAATTTCCTACTAAAATAGTTAGGTATAAAACAGCTTCTGCTACCAAAACTTCTTGGAAGTGCATGATATGAAACAAGCATTGTGCATATGAAACTTTAAATTATTTTCAGCTGGAAACTGATGTGGTTTTCATTTCTTGTTTTTCTAAATCCTTTATGGAATATGTATGGCAGGGAGAAGGGCCAAATGATCGCAAGATCGGAAAACTTTGTGAATATGCTGCTAAAAATCCCTTACGTATACCCAAGGTATAAAGTTTTCTCTATAATCTTAGGAAAAGAACAATTAGGATGGATGAGGTTATGTACATCTGAAAAATCCCCATATGACATGCATTTGCTCATTATTTTCCTGTATTGGGTGCATATCCTTTCTTTGTTTTCATTGTTCTACTTGAGAATAATGGACTTCAAGTCATTTCAAGCTATTCTATTGCCACAAAGCTATCAACAAATAAATTTTGTGTTCAAATTAGTTATGATTCTTTAATAACAAACTATTGAAAAACTAAGAATATTGTGATTGAAGCAAGTTCTAATTGGTTTAGTGATTAATGCTTTTCGTTTTCATTCATTCTATCTTATATTATTTTTTGAAAACTAGACTTTGATCTCCATAACATCAAATTCTGCACGCACATTAGAGATCTAGAGGCATTATCTATTCTAAATAAATGACAACTATGTAATGCATTTATTAATGTCCATTATCTCTCTTTCTTTGCTGCTGAATTCAACTTTCTTGTCCACTGAATTCCTTTATGTATTTCCATAAAATTGTTTGCTTACACAAATAAAGTTAGAGGTTTGCAAAAGGACTCATCATGTGCTTTCAACTTGTTGCCAATCCTATGATTTATATACCTTTATAAGGCTAATATTTGACAGTAGCTATACACACAATGAGTGAAAGTTCCTTCAATCATCAAGGATTCTTGTTCAGTTTTTGAAAGATATAAATTTGGCAATCAGATCACAGATTCTCTTGAGCAACGTTGTTACAAGGAATTGAGAAATGAGAACTTCCATTCTGCCAAAATTGTCATGAGCATCTATAGGAAATTGCTAATCACTTGCACAGAGCAAATGTGAGTTCATACTCTTTCCCCTCTTATTTTTGTTTGCAGCAGTAAGGTTTTAACAGTCAATTAATATTTATTTCACATCTTTTTGTATGTTACTCTCTACACACTACACAAAACATATATATATATATCCCCATTTATCAAAGTAAGCATATAGGAACATAGAAGATGACATACATACTGAATGTTTTATAAATATGCACATGAACATTTATTCATATGCACACAATAGATAGAGGGAGAGGGAAAGGAAAGAGAGAGCAAGAGCAAAGCCCACAATCAACTTTTCCATTATAGCTTCTACTTTTCTCAATTACTTATTGTTTGATGTTTTTAGTATACATGCTTGGTATATTATATTATCATGCCATTAGACTTTTCACATTTGCCTATAAATGGTTTCATAGGAGTCCTTGCAGAAATTTTGATTTGTGTCGTTTGAGTCTTCACAACTTAGACTTAGCAAATAGAAAGAATGAATTTTCATCATCCAGGAATATAAGAAATCATGAGAACTTAAAAGGGCCTAATGATTGTATATATATCTGGTTGAACATAAGCTTTGCTTTTGTATCTTTATATGAATATGCTCATATCTAACCCTATAGGTTGCTTGGTGGAAATGAGGGTTTCCTTCATTATCTATAACTGAATTCAAGGAGATGATGGGATAAGAGTTGGAAAGAATGAAAAGTATGTGCTGAATTCAAGGAGATGATGGGATGAGAGTTGGAGAGAATGAAAAGTATGTGCTGTAATGTGGTCCAATCGTTCTCCAAAGGTTCACAATATGTCTATTTAGAGTTGTATATAATAAAGTCCTTGGTCAATCCAAATAGATTAAGATTTTGGATTGAATGATTTCTTAATATAGTACCTGTTGAAATCATTGAGATCCAATATTTGGTATAGGAATGTTATTATGTATTCAGTATAGGAATATTTTATGTATCTTCACCCAAAATCGGAAGGAAAAAGAATTTTCTTCTTACTCAATGATTTAGGATTACATGTTTATATACTCCTTAGAGGAGGATAAATAAGAAACAATCTCTAAGAATAGGAATCAATCTCCTAAGATTCCACACTCTCTTAGGAAAAGAAACTAGCCTTATTGGATTCCACACTCCTAGGAAAAGATAACAATCTTGTAAGATCTCACAATGTTTGGGATATCAAGAAATTGACTTTTCTAAAATGGTATACATCTAGTATACAGCTTGATACTCTCCCTTAAGCGGAGGAAAAAATGGCTTCCATTCCCAGCTTGGAAATAATATCATGGAAATTTGAATTGTTCAACTCCTTTATTAGAACATTAGTTAGTTAGCTTCTTAATGGAACATATGACATGCATACAAGCTCTCTTCCTCCAACTTCTCCTTGATGAAATGTCTATTAATCTCAATGTGCCTTTTCTTGTCATGTTAAATAGGGTTATGAGCAATTTTAATGGCTAATTTGTTGTTGCAATAGAGCTTTAAAGGACCATCCTATATAACTTTCGAGTCATCTAAAATAATCTTCAACTATAACAACTTGCAAAAGCCTTGAGCAATTGCTAAACTCTGATTCTGCGGATGATTTAGCCACAACATTTTATTTCTTGCTCTAAGTTACCAAATTGCCTCCAAGAAAAGTGCAATAACCTATGGTTGATCTTTGGTCCACTATAGATTTTGCATATTCTGCGTCAGTATAGGCTTTTAGGTGAGATGATTATTCCTCTTAACCATAATATCTTTCCCTGGATTGCCTTTTAAATAACGCAACACCTTATATGCAACTTATAGATGTGACTCTCTCAAGTCATGCATGAACTGACTAATCATGCTTATTAAGTACGTTATGTCAGGTTGAGTATAAGCAATGTATATGAGTCTGCCTACTAATATCTTGCTATCAACAACTGGTTCTTCTTCTATTGAGATATGAAAATTCCTTGTCTGGCATATGCCACCTCGATAGTAAGGAAATACTTCAATTTCTCAAGCACTTTTATCTCGAATTCCTTGATCAATTGTGCTTAAATTCATTTTTTAAAATCATTTCCAATTACAATATCATTAACATACACTAGAAGTGCATTCATTCTCCTTGCAATTGTGTGCTTGATGCAAAGAGTGTGACCACCTTAACTTTGTTTAGATCCCAACACATTTATAACTTTAGCAAATCTACCAAACCAACCATAGTGGTATGCTCATGTAGATTTCTTCATCTAGATCTCCATTAAGGAAGACATTCTTCACATCATACTACAGAAGTTACCAGTCAAAGTGAGCTGCCAAGGGCAATAAATTCCTCAAAGTATACATTTTTGCATTTCCTGATAATCAATCCTATGAGTCTGAGTGTACCCTTTAACAACTAACTGTACTTTATATTTCATTGTGAAGATTCATTTACAGTCAACTATGTCGTTTCCATTTGGTTTATCAACCATCTCTAATGTCCTAATCTTCTCTAATGTATCCATTTCCTCTCTTGTTGCATTCCTCCAATCCCTTTTGACAATGCCTGAAAATAGTATTGGGAACTTAAATGGTATTTAGACTTGATAAATTTTTTGTAGGTTGATAACAAGTGTTTAAGAGATGCATAGTGGGAAAATGGGTATAGTAATCTCTTGGTGCATTCTCTTGTACCTTTCTTAATGGCAATATGAAGGTGGGAATCATCTATGGATGTTTCAACAGATCGTGTATGTAGAGGAGAATCAAATCTTACCATGGACTCATTTCTAGAGTTTGCATTAGATTCTTGGACATGTTTCAAGTCTAGAGTAGTTGCTCTTTTGGAATATACTATGAATATCTTAGAAAATCTTGAGTAACATGGATGGACACAAGAGAGGTTTTTGTATTTTCTAGGACATACATAGGACTAGAAATTGAAGTTGAATTTGGGACTAACATAGGAAGGTCAAGTGGAAAAAAAGTCTAAAAAATATTATCTTCCATCATTGATATCTACCCCTGAAGATAGGACTTGAAATCTATGGTTCGTTTCCAATGAAGTTGAGGAAAAGTTTGGGAGAAAAGGCTCTTCTTATTATGATCAATGTATAAGGTATTTTTATATATATACAACTTGTACACCTAGAAAGGAAAAGAACAACCTTCCTAAATCTATCACCTAAAATATAAGTGTGAGAATATGTTCTAATAAGTATAGCTATTGTATTAGATAAATATCAAACATAGGAGATAAATTTCAGATATAGGATATGTATTAGGATCCCTAAAAATAAGAGATTCTCAGATAGGGTTAGATTCCTAGTTCAGTGGGATTGGGAGATTTGTTTCCTAATCTATGTTGTACTCTTTATATACATATATATATCCTATAAAGTGTCAATAAAGAGGGTACTTTGAAACCCTAAATTCTGATATGGTATCAGAGCTTTAGGCTCGAATTTTTCTAGAAAAAAAAACAAAGACAGGATTGAGCCTTGATTGCTGTTCTTTTCTTCTTCTTTCTTCGAAATCCTTTTCCTTTGTTCCTACATCAGCCTTCATCACTGATTAGAGCCTTTATTGTTGTTCTATTCTTCTTTATTCGAAATCCTTGTTCCTTTGTTCCTAAATCAGCCTTCATCACTGATTAGTTTTGGTAAGAACAATGACAGAAACCAAGGAGAGTAGTTCACTAATTGTGGCTTCATCAGATGAAGTAACCAATACTCAATCTTCAGTAGAGTTACGAATCATTCAAACTGCTTACAAATTGGATAGAAAAAATTATCTCAAGTGGTCACAACTTGTTCGAACAATTTTGAAAGGCAAGGGAAAGACCAGTCACTTGTTAGGAACTAGACCAAGGCCAGAAGATCCAGGTTTTGAGGCATGGGATGAGGAGGACTCATGGATCATGGCGTGGCTTTGGAACTCAATGATGCCTGAAATAAGTGATGCGGTGATGCTCATGGCTACAGCCAAAGATATTTGAGATGCAATTCAGCAAACATACTTAAAAGCTAGGGATGCAGCTCAAGTGTATGAAGTGAAAGTCAAGACTTCTGCCTCTAAACAAGAGAACAAATCTGTGACGGAATATGCCAATCAACTGAAGTCATTATGGCAGGAACTTGATCATTATCGAATGATTCAGACCAAGTGTCCAGATGATGCTACTATACTAAAGGGGTTCATTAAACAGGATAGAGTTTATGACTTTCTGGTTTGATTAAATTCCGAGTTTGATCAAATAAGGATCCAAATACTCGGAAAGCAAAAAGTTCCATGCTTTAATGAGGTAGTGGCTATTATTCGAAGTGAAGAGAGTAGGAGGAATTTAATGCTTAATTCTCAACCTTCTGATGGTGCAGCTATGGTGGCTAGGAGTGAAAAGTAGTGTGGGAAAAGATTTGATGTAGAAACCAAAAAAGGGAGTCAATCCAAGTCCCAAAATCGTGATGACCTGTGGTGTAGCTACTACAAAAAGCCACGTCATACGAGGGAGAAGTGCTGGAAGTTGAATGGAAAGCCTCCTATCTGTGAATGGGGACATAAAGTGTTAGGAATCTCGATAGAGATTGTATAGCTGATAGTATATTGATAGTAAAAATAGGAAACATTAACTGGAGCAAGC
>JANVCQ010000005.1:33205105-33217782 GCA_025531925.1 Erythroxylum plowmanianum | reverse complement strand
CTTAGTAGAATTAGAAACCAACGCTTAACCCCTCTGCTTCCTTTTATAAGTCTGTCCTATAAAGTTGTCCACAACATCTTTCCTTCCATCTTCTTTAGTGTTGCTAAGGACGGCCAAAAAATTGCCAAAAAGGTAAATAGAATTTATTCAAACAAATGTGCTTCTGGTATATAGATAGAAATTACCAGATGGACAGAAACTCAAAGCTTACCGAGGAGAGACAAGGAAGCAAGGGGCCTGGCAGACAGGTGAGGACACGTCTGACACTACCAGAGGAGAGGCAAGAGGCCGGCAACCCTGGTGGAGAAAGAACTGAGACGAAATACTGGCCGGAGGGCGGAAACGGCAGGATGTCTGCGGCAGCTCGTGGTGGCTCGTGGAGCTCCTGTTGATGTTGGGTCTTTCACAATGGAGCTCGCCGGTCACTGTTGAAGCAATCTAGGTGGGTGGTGAGAAAAAAATACGTTGCTGCTTAGGCGAGTACACACTCATCCAGTGAAGAACAACTTGGGAAAAAAAAGAAGAGTCCCTAAATCAGATAGGGCTCTGATACCATGTTGAATATGTTGAATGTTGAAGATAATCTATATTCTATATTTTGTGTATATAGGAACAAGGTTTATATACAAAATTCCTAGGACTATTTAGGAAGTAATCTAGCTATTAACTCTAGGGAATCTCTCAATTATAGGAGAGATTATAGGTATATAACAAGTTCAATACAATATCAATGCTAATTATCACTGGTCAACACTTATCTCCTAGAAGATAATCTCCTAAACTTATCTACGATAATTATCCAACAAGTTCAAAATTCAGATTCCTAAAGATTTTAATCACATAAATAGAAAAAAATTTAAAATCCAAATAAATGATAAAGTGGACTCCTTGTGCCCTGTCTCTATGCTTGCTATTTGTGTACTTCCTGTACACTAGTTTAAGTGAAACCACTTAGGTTCAAGTACGTATTAACAGCAACAGCTTGCTATGTAACATATAGCATGTCTTTCTCCATATTTTTCTTCTTTCTCACTGCAATTCTATCTGTGATTTGACAATCTCTGTACAATTAACATCACAGTTATAATTTTCTGTTTTTGGAACATTCTGCAGCCCTCTGTTTGCTAGTAGCTTACTGAGCATTATTCAAACTCTATTAGACCAAACACGGCAGAATGATATTCAAGTTATAGGGTGTGAGACTCTGTTTTACTTTGTCAATAATCAGGTTGGTGTCATTTGTAAGTTCCACAATTTCCAGCTCCAGTATTTGTCTATTATTAAAAAAACCTGAGATTTCAAACTATACACCATTCAGCCTAATTTTGCAGAAGGATGGAACTTACATGTTTAACTTTGAAGGCTTTATACCAAAACTATGCCAATTTGCTCAAGAAGAGGGAGAAAATGAAAAGTCAAGAAGCTTATGTTCTGCTGGGCTGCAAGCCCTTTCTTCAATGGTATTTTCTTCTTTGTCTCTTCAAAAATTGTAGCTTCCTGTTGCTTTTAATGTTTATTAATTTTGGGTGACTAGTAAATTATGTTTTCATATGTACTATTATAAGTTGAAGTTCTCATTTTTCATCTATCAAGTCATGAACATAATATTTTTATGAACTTTAGTTATTGGATCTCCTTATAAATAAGTTATTTGGTGATCTTGACAGAGGTTAGGTTATTAATGACAACTTCCAATTTTTTTATACTATTAGTATTCTAGAAGTCAAAGTAAATCTCATTCTTTCCACATGCTTTCCTCATTCCATCTTAAAAATGATTTTTGATTACTGAAAATTTTACATGCATGCTGTAGCTCTGTAAAAACTTGGATAACGTGCATTGCTGAAAAAGGAAAGGTAAAAATTTCCCGACTAGAGGGAAACTGGAGGAAGTAGGTTGTTGGGAGAAAAAGAATGCACGAAAAGCATCTGCAATTTCAGTTATTTTCTGTTGTATTATTGGCCATGAGGTTTAGGAATGCGAGGATTTGTAAACAATGGAGCACTTGCATGCTTCTATATTAGGAGCATGGTGGAATTTTAAATTTCTGGTGGGTTGTAAACCTCATAAAAAATGAAAATTGAAGGTATGACTAATTTATCAGTCAAGTTTAGAAGCCACTTTGTAATTTTTCTCCCAAGTTAATGTTTGTTTCAATTACAATATTTTTGATCTATAAATACTATCCTGTAGTTTGTTTGTATGGATATCTTGCATTATCTGGAGTCATATACGGGTTGCAATTTTCTGTCTATTATGTTTGTGTGTAAATGCCACTTTTACAACTTCAATTGAAGATTCAATCAGTTTTCATTCACCCAGTGAGCTTATAATAGTGATAATAAATATAACCTGTCTTCTAGTTTATCAGTTGGATATCTTCGACAATTTTTTAAAGAATTTAATTACTAAGGGATGTGAAAACTGTTAAATGCTAACTGGATTTTGTCTTTTTCTTTTCTCTGTGTAGGTTTGGTTCATGGGTCAACACTCTCATATTTCAGTGGAATTTGATAATGTGAGGAAATTCAACAATTCACGACTTCTCTTTGCAAATATCGTTTATATGTTTATAACAAATGCCTACATTGCCATAACTGCTTTTGCTAATTTGGCCTCCTTATTTGTTGAACAAATCTTGCATGCAAACATATTCTAGCTGGTTGCTTCTTGATCACATAGGAAAACAAGTTAAATGACAATTTTCTTAAGACACTGATAATGTTTTAATCATTATTAGGAAGTGAGAAGCATGATAGTTAAGGAGACATATTGTTTTATGAATATTGTCTCAAGCATAATCTTGCACAAAGGATGGTGATATTTTTATACAGAATGCTGTCAATAGTATTCTTCTTTGGGCAGATAAATGTATTTCATTCTTAATGAAATTCCTATTGGCAGTTCATCCTGCAAGCATTGTGATAGAAATGTTTATTTGCATGTTTTATTCTGTACTTTTATTGATTTGGCTTCCAAACTTATAAACTATTTGTTTCATCATCAGGTTGTTTCAGTTGTTTTGGAAAACTATGGAGATAAAGACAAAAATTTGGATAATCTAGGCACTGAGAAGCAAGGTTCTCAATGTCGTTGGGTGCAAGAAGTGCTCAAAACTGAGGGCCACATGCCCCCTTCTGCAGATGCCCTTTCCAAGGTTCCTTCTTGGGAGACAATTTTCAATGAAAAAGGCGAAATAAATGTCACAGTGTATTCTCTTGACACAAAGTTTCCTAAGCAAATAGATTTTAGTTAAGTATGATACTAGATTTATTCTGTACTCATTAACTCGAATACTTCCATTATCTATTTTTCTCAGGGAAGATGCCCAGAATCCCTGTTTTTGGTCCCGGGTTTGCTTAAATAACATGGCCAAGCTAGGGAAGGAGGTCTCAACTGTCCGACGTGTTCTTGAATCTTTGTTCCGCTACTTTGATCATGGAAATTTGTGGTCTCTGCAGCATGGTCTTGCTTTCCCAGTTTTAAAGGATATGCAGTTCTTAATGGATAACTCTGGTAACTGTGAAATTAGTTACTATTTTTAGTTCTGCCTATATTTCATTTGTGTATTTCCTCTTGGAAATTTTAACTGCGATTATAATTTTAGACTGACTGTTTTTATGTTTTCGTTTATTCCTTTTACATTGTAAGGGCAAAACATGCACCTTCTTCTGTCGATATTGATTAAGCATCTTGATCACAAAAATGTCCTCAAACAACCTCAGATGCAGCTTGACGTTGTTGAGGTTACTACATCTCTTGCTCAACTTGCAAAGACTGAACCATCTGTAGCAATAATTGGTGCTGTGAGTGATGTGATGAGGCACTTAAGGAAAAGCATGCACTGCTCACTTAGTGACAAAAACTTGGGGTCCGATGTAAAAGAGTGGAACAAAAACTTCAGGGAATCAGTTGATAAGTTCCTTGTTGAATTATGTCTTAAGGTGGCGTGAATCTGCAGTTTCTCAACTCAAAATTAACTTCAGGAATTCTTTATTGCACTCCTTTTTTACTAATTATTATGATGTTTCTTATTGTAACTACTACTGTGTACTGGAATTGAATTGCTTCATTGAGATACACCAAGTTACTTCATTTAAACAGGTTGGAGATGCATGCTCAGTTCTGGATGTTATGGCTGTTATGTTGGAGAACATCTCAAATGTTACCGTTATAGCAAGAACTACAATTTCTGCCGTTTATCGTACTGCTCAAATTATAGCTTCAATACCAAACTTGTCTTACCTTAACAAGGCAAAGAGGAATTCTGTTTTTGTTCTTTTCTCATTCATCCCTTTTTCTTCTTATCATTATTACTTGAGTTTGGGCTTTTTCTCCCATTATGGCAACTTGTTCTAACATATGTCTCTTGTTTACAGACATTTCCGGAGGCTTTATTTCATCATTTACTCCCAGCAATGGTCCATCCTGATCATGAAACCAGAATTGGAGCTCACCGCATCTTTTCAATTGTTCTTGTTCCATCATCAGTTTTTCCTCGTCCATCCTCTATTAGTCCTCATTCGAAGAAAGGAGCAGATCACTTGCGGACTCTTTCAAGAACTGTGTCTGTCTTCTCCTCATCAGCTGCTCTGTTCGAGAAGCTAACAAAGGATAAATCTTCCACAGGAGAAAATGCCTATCAAGAGAACAAAGAGAATATTGTTCTTGATAATGAAAAAAACAGTAACGGGATGCTTAATAAATTGAAGTCTTCTTACAGTCGAGTGTACAGTTCCAACAATCCTATGCTATCCTCAACAACAGACGAAAAAAGTACAAGCAACACAAATAAAGAATCAGTAAGTGCTGGCAATTTTATCACCTTTCTAATTTTCCAACTTATTAAATATATTTTCCTTTTACTTCCTAAGCATCACATGGTAGTTAAATTATGTTTAGGTACTTCTACCTATTCAACTTGGTCTATATCCTCTGTGTTGATACAAGTAAATTAGGATGGCTGAATAACTTCTTATTAACTTGCGAAATAATATGTAGAAGATCCTTATTTATAGGATGTATTAGGATCACTTGTAGGATCTAATTTGAGGACAAAATTCAATTCTAAAGAATATTTATAGTTAGATACTACAGCAGTAGTATCCTAGGAATTTGGGGTACAAGATAATCAATTATATCATTTCCCGACATATTCAAGCCAGCTTGTTGATCAGTGTATAAAATTGCTCTTTAGCCAATCCTTGTAAGCGTATCCCTACCTACTCAATCTTAAAACTTTACTTTTGGAGGGTTTTGCAATGAACTCACATTCAAATTACTTGTTTACTTTTGGATACTGAAGTCTAATTTTAAATGGTATAAATGACCATTACACACAAAATTCATGCATTAAATTCACTAAAAACTAGCTGTTAGTGTGTGTTATAAATGTATTTCAGTCAGCCAATCTCTGCTTGGTTGACTGTCCCCTGTTCTCAGTCTATAATTAAACACTTGGTTCAATCAACCCATGTTCAGTTGACCAACCATAGCTATTGGGAAAAAAGCAAATTTGTAACTCAACGGGTTGACCCATGCTCAGTTGACCATAGTTGCTTATTGTCTAAACTAAAAGCGATTGCTAGGTCAATTGATTTGCATTTGGTCATCGGAGAATCTCAAAACTCATTGTTTCAAAAGTTTAATCATTTCAACTCAACTTTCTAAAAGACAACTTCTTGGTCCTTTCAAGCTCTAGTAAATACATCTTCTCCACTAAAAAGTTAGAATTCGATAAAACAAAAAGTCTTATGCTTGAACCCCTTATTTTTTTGTGGTTGAAATAAAGAAACAATACAAGGATTTACTAAGATTTTTAATTTTGACCTTGAAGTATCCTTAATGACTTTGACCTTGATCTTCCCTTAGCTTCGTGATGTACTCTAATCGTTGCTTTACTCAAGTGATTTTAATCACAATCTTTGCAATTTTTTTGAACATTAATTGCCATTTTGTCATTAATATAAAAAATTTAAGTGCATTAGTAGTAAAATATATTCTTATCATCCAAGCCTGAGATTGAAACCACCCTTGACTTTCCACTCGAAGTATTATGGTGAGTGGGGTTTCAAACAAGTTGATAGATACCATTCCAAGAAATTTTTTTTGGAAGTTTTCAACCAGGCCTTTCAAACAAGTTGATAGTTGCCATTCGAAGAATTTTTTTTTGGAAGTTTGACCTCGAGCTTTCGAGCAAGCCTCTAAATTAAGGCTTGGGTTTGACTTGTTTGAATTTTTTACCCTACACAAACTCTTATTGAGCTTGAACTTGAGTATTCATACTTTGAATTAGAAAGAAATTATGACACATGTTGATATTATAGAAATAATCATCTAATTATCTCTAGGGATAATTAGCTATTCTTTATAGATAATTAGTTGATATTGCATTAATTAGTAGCTAAATTAATGAGATTTTGTTACTTAGAGAATAAATAGATTCTTCTTGATTTAAGGAGGTGATTAGGGCTACATTGTCCTATATATTCTTTCTACTATTCACACAAAAATTAAGGAAGAATTACTTTGTCCTCTTTCTTCAATACCAATATCACGTTTATTTCTGTCTTATAAGTATGTAAATACAGAGGTGTGTATATACTGTTTTTCCTTGTAATCAAGTTGAGTTAAGGCTTTGAGAGTTGATGCACTCTACTTGAGTTGTAGTCACATCTTGGTGAAATTGAAAGTAGGTCGGGTTTATGCCGTGATGTAAGACAGGGACAGCAAATTCTGCTTACTGCCCCATTCGCTTATATATATTGTGGAAGCCATAAGTGAGCAAAGCCAAATATACAATTGGTTGTCAAAAGATTTGGTTCTGGTATTGTCAAAGATTAATTTATCCAAGTTTCCGCATTAGTCTTATGTGGTGTATATATATATATATATAGCTTCAGTTGCTACAATTGGCTTGCATAGCTAACTTAGGATCCTACGGTTTAAAGTCGTTTGGTCTTGGTGTCGTCAATTATTAATTTATCCACGTTTTCATAAATGGTTTCCACTAGCAGTGTAGGATTCAACATTCCAAGTCATTGATGTGCAGCTTTACTTCATCAATGTAGAATTGTACATTTTTAGTCAGTTGGTCTTGGTGCAGTCAATTATTAGTTCACCTAAGTTTTCATAATTATTATATTGTGGAACGGTTCATCTGCAAGAAATGGCTTCCACTAGCCAATGTAGTTCTGTACATTTCAAAGTCATAGATAAGCTGCTTCCCCATGTTTGGTCATATAGTTTAGTTACTCACCATTTCTCTATGTTTTGAATCAGGAGGCTGGTTCTTTACGGTTGAGTAGCCGCCAGATTAGTGTCTTGCTTTCATCAATTTGGGCACAATCCATCTCGCCTGCAAATTTGCCTCAAAACTATGAAGCCATTGCTCATACATTTAGTCTAGTCCTGCTGTTTTCTCGAGGCAAGGTAATTATTGGATTACCGTTTGTTGGAGATAGCAGCAGCTATTCTTCAACATATTGTTGTTTTAATTTGACGGCTATAATTGTTTTAGACATGCACTTGAAGATTGTGAGAATGGGCTTGTTCCTATCACAATAATTTTTCATTTGCTGAAGATTCTTTTAGAAATATGTTCCTTTGGTTTGCATCTACTGCTAATGATGAGTTATCATAGCCGTAGTTTGCTGTATTAGAGCTCTTAATTTAGCTGGCTACTATAAATTAAGTGCTGTCCACTTTATGCAATAACAAGTTTCTCCCCAACTTTATTCTATGATAAGCCTAGACGCCACTGGTCTTAATGATTTTGCAGTACTTGAATTGGCTATATCTTTGCTCCTCCATGAATAAGGAGTTATTTTTCTTTCATTTCATCTTCAACTTTTCCTTGCAGAATTCCAGTCATGAAGCTTTAACCCAAAGTTTTCAGCTTGCTTTTTCCCTGAGGAACATGGCTCTTAATAAAGGAGGTGAATTATTAATCTACTACAACTTTGTAGTTTTAATACCAAATCTCTAGTCTGATTGGACAGATGATATGTTGGAAGGTGATCTTAAAAGCGACAGTCAGGCCTTAAACCAGTTTGATGAACTGGACAGAGAACTTCTCAGTTCTATTTGGTCTATTCTTGTAATTTCATTTTCAAAGATCATGTGATTGGATGGAATCAGCTAGTAGCTATTGCATAGTGGGATGCTACTTCTCACATTCAAGCATGTGACTGCTGTTTGTGCAGGACCTCTCCCGCCAGCAAGACGTAGATCGTTGTTTACCTTGGCAACTTCAATGATTCTCTTTTCATCAAAAGCATTTAATATTGTTTCACTTGTTTATTGTGCCAAAGATATGCTCACGGAGAAAGCGGTACATTGATTAATGCTATTAACTTTGTGTGCACTGTTCTTCACCTATTAAAACATCTCTTAAGAGTATCGAAATTTCTTTTGTTGGTTCTAATAAAATTTTATGTTTGGATCAGGTTGATCCATTTTTACAATTGGTTGAAGATTGCAAGTTGCAGGCAGTTGATACTTCCGGTTTTTCCACAGAAGCATACGGATCTAAGGCAGATGATAATGATGCTTTGAAATCTCTGTCTCAGGTAGACATCAGTGGAGACCAAAGCAATGAGTTCCTTGCAGCAGAAATTTTGAAGAGCTTGGACAATTTGACAGATGTAAGATTCTGTCTTAAATGTTCTTTGGCAATAATGAATTTAGTTTGAATGGTCATGCCTTACGTATGATGATGTAGTAACGTTAGAATGGTGAAATCTTCTCTGCAGTCTAAATCATCAAATTTGAGGGACCAACTGCTTGCCGAATTCTCACCAGAAGATGGATGTGGATTTGAAGCACAGTTGTTTACAGATAAACCGATCAAAAGAAATAAGGTTAATTGGAAAGATGAGTCTCGTACAGCGGTAATCACATAACATTCTTTCTGCCTTTCTAAAATCATTTTTGCTTGAGTTGCATAAATTATGATTCTGGTGGTTATGCAGGGAGCTATGGGATTCACAATTGATGAAACTTTTCAAGATTCATCTGAAAGCCAAACCAACCCACAAATGGAGTTGGTTTCCCAAAGCTCTGACCTTCTCAGCGTCAATCAGCTCATAGAATCAGTATGTTACCTTATCAATCCATGTTGCTAGTTGCTGTTTATCTTAACGCCTTGGTGACATATCACATGTCTGAGTTTGGGAAAATTTTTAATCTTTTGAGCTATCAAGTTCCAATTATCTAACAGGATGCAAAAAGCTTGAAAAAACATAACAGTAACAGCATTCTTTGCGGGGTAGGTAATAGACACGGTTCAAGTTGGAAGAATGTCTGTGACTGCTCCAAATGTGCCTTACAAGGAAATGGCTCTTCAGTGTGAGACACTTCGAGTGGGAAAGCAGCAGAAGATGTCTCATGTAATGAGTCCCCAAATGAAACAAGAGAGTTTGGTTAACTTCTCTTTGCAGAATCACGGCGATGAGGTTCAGAAGGTGATTTCTGATTCTCAATGTTCATCTGGATTCTAGCAAGCAGTGTCATCCAGAAGAATTTCTCTACTTGTCCATTTACGTTTTATTTTGAATGCATTTATTATTGCATAGGGGATCGGTTATCTTAAACAAGGGCTTGAAGTCCTCTTTATTGTATCAAACGCCTTTACCTAACCACAGTGAAAATGCAGGTTGGCAATCCTTCCCTCGACCAGAAGAGTGATGGGAATTCACAAAGACCACCAGCTGTCTCTGTTCCAAGGCAGTGTGCAACTGAGTTTCAACATCATCCTAACTTTTTAAGGCTACCAGCATCAAGTCCGTATGATCACTTTCTGAAAGCTGCTGGTTGTTGATCTCATATGACAGCGTGATGACCTGATATTTTACAAGCTAGGCAAGAAAAATGTAGGAATTGAGTAAAAATTTCATAGCTGAAGGTCCCTTTTAAGTGCAAAACATTTGAGTTTACTGCATCCCGAAAGGAAGAGCTTGTGAGATGGCATGATTTTGTGAAATTTTCACAGTAAATAATTTGTGTGATGATTGTCTTCACTAGATTCAAAGGTTTGGAGTACAGTAACTATCATTTCTTTCATATAGATTTGTAAAGAATGAATCGGAATGATCCATTACTTGTTAACACGTGTTTCCAAGCGTTAGTAATTGTGATTGTACACGTCAGGATTGAGTGGCTTTGTTCTTTGTTCCCTATGATGTTGGGAATTGAATGTAATACGTAATATAAGCTTTATTACGTACTGGATCTACATAAAAGAATAAAAAATGAAGGTAATGCGAAATATCTGAATTTCGATTTCATCTCTGATTTTGATGTCGATTTCAAGCTCCAAACATCTCCAAATCTCTCAGGACCTTTAGTGAAAAGTATTTCTCGACTCACGGGCTAGGTCTTTCTACAATTTCTCAATACAAAAACTTTTCTAACGGGTCAGAGATTCCTTATACTTTCGATTGATATGAGCAACTGCAGAAGACTTTAACCTTTATATAGCTTCCATATCAGGTTTCCCCATCACAAGACCGATATGAACTCAGTCCACACTAATTGAGACTCATTTTCTACCCAGACTTCGATTAATTAATCTAGATCATTTATTGAGCTACTTTATTATCTTTATCTAGATCAAATTGCGCAACTTAACCTATAGGCCTCGTTTGATTGACACGAATTGTTAACTGGGAAAGTAATCTTTTTCTTAAAATTTAAATTATTACATTTAGTTCGTTTTTTTTAGTAGTTAGGAAAGTAAAAACTTTTTTAATTTAGGGATAGTAGTAACACTTTCCTTAGATTCTAAATCCCAACACTCCTCTTGATATTTAGATTACTTTCCTCATGAATTTAATCTAAAAATTATATTGACCAATTTAACCCTTATTTCTCTTTCACTCCATAACAACTCTTTTATAAAACCCTATCTCATCTTCAACCAATGTTACGAATATTGTACCGAATTTGGTATCAGATTGATTTAATAATTAAAAATAGATAAAATAAATATTAGTTTATAAATAATAATTTTTAAATTATTTATTTAAAAAATAAAAAAATTTATTAATACTTTATCAATAAATATTATATAAAATATTAAAATAAATTTAAATAAAATAATTTATTTTTAAGTTTTATTTAATTTATAATTATTATTAGTAATAAAAATATTTACTATTATTTTAAAAACAAAAATTAAAAATTTACAATAATTATAAAAATTGAAATAAATAAATAACTAATTAAAAAAACTTTGAGAAAAAGGGAAGGGAAATTTTAAATTTTTTTGAAAATTTTACAAAAAAGTCCCTTATTTTTAAAAATTTTCGATATCGACCGATATTTGACTGATATTTTAAATACCAACCGATACTATTTAAAACGAGCCAATACCAATATGTATTTAAATTCGGCACGACCCACTCTTTATTTCGTACCAATTTTGGTCTGATACGTACCGGTATTCATAATACTATCTTCAACTATTCTTATTGTTCTCCCGTTAGTAGGATTTTGAATATTTTTGCTTGGAAGTTTCAATCGATAATCTTCAAGTTCATATTTTTCCTTATTTAACGATTTCAATTTTTATTCGGTTTGTAGGGATATAATTAGAAACACAAGTCAAAATTAAGTTACATTTTATGAAATACTGTTGCATACCAAATACTATAATAAGAATCCATCCAACTTTCCTATTATAATTCTTATAAGTATCCAAACATGTGAATATCTTTACTTTCCATAGATTTATTTTTCAAGGAATCATATTCCAAATTCACTTTACTTTCTTGCCTACCAAACGGGGCTATAGTTTATTTAAAAACCAAAAATGTAATTAATGTTGTTCAACTCTATGAGACAAACACAAAATTATCCCTAAGGACAAAAATGTAACATCCCATCCCCGAGGGGAAGGGTAGAATAGTCATTTGGAACTGGTTCTGAGTGTTTAAAAATTTGTCTTGATATGTTCATGCATATACATACAAGTGAATAACGAATTTTGCACATGTAAATGATTATACATGCATTCATGATATTTTCCCGTATATTTGGTCATAAATGTGATTATTGTGAAAAATGTGATTTTTGTGCTTGAAAATTGAATTGGAGTGGATTTTTGTGTGTTTTACATTTTTGGGAAAATTTTAGAAATTTTTTTGGAAAATTTCGAAAAAAATTTTGGACCGGAAAAATTGCCAAGTGACGGACTGATTGGATTTTTAGTATTGAAAATGACTGTCAAATGGCACCGAAAAATTTGATACATGATTTTAGGAATTTTTGTTTTAAGCCATTGGAATTTGGAGTAGAAATTAAATTGTATTTGGAAAGAGACCTCAAGAGGGCTTAAAAACAAGATAAGTGGCAAGTGACACTTGTCACTTGCCTACTTATGTCTTAAATTTGGTTTTTTATATAATTAACCTAACCTTGGCAAGCCATACACGACACTTCTAATTGTGAAAGAGTGAAAGGTGATTTAGAGTGCTTTTGTTTCTTCTCATCCGAAAGCCTCCTTCTCTTTTCTTCTTCGTTAGTTCTCCATCTACCATACAAAAAGTTCTTTGTTACTTGCTTGCTCCTCCTTTATTCACACACAAATCCAAACTTAAACCTTGTGATGATGATGATCGTAAGGTGTTGGGAGGTAGAGAAAATTGTAGTCTTTTGAAGAGTTGAAGCTTTGAAGC
>JANVCQ010000005.1:33145456-33177955 GCA_025531925.1 Erythroxylum plowmanianum | reverse complement strand
AGTTTTGGTCCTTATAAGGGAAGATGTGCAAGGAAGGAGTTGTATCTTCTGCCTTCTTGCTTCTTCTGTGATGACGTGATCTCCTTTTGTGTTTCTTTGTGATGACGTCATCTCCTTCTGTGTTTTGTATCGTCTGTATTTTGCTTCCTCTGTGTTGACGTCATCTCCTTCTATGTTTTGTATCGTCTATCTTTTGCTTTTTCTGTGTTTTGCTGTCGCGTCTCCTTCTGTGTTTTGCTGATGTGTCTTCTTCTGTGTTTTGCTTCTTCTGTCTTTTGCTTCTTCTGTGTTTTGCTGATGCGTCTCCTTCTGTGTTTTGCTGACGTGTCTTCTTCTATCTTTTGCTTCTTCTGTCTTTTGCTTCTTCTGTGTTCTGCTGACGCGTCTCCTTCTGTATTTTGCTGACGTGTCTTCTTCTGTGTTTTTTCTTCCTTTGTCTTTTCGCTTCTTCTGTCTTTTTGCTTCTTCTGTCTTTTCGCTTCTTCTACCTTTTTACTTCTTCTGTCTTTTCGTTTCTTCTGACTTTTCGCTTCTTCTGTCTTTTCGCTTCTTCTGCCTTTTTGTTTCTTCTATGTTTTTGCTTCTTCTGTCTTTTCACTTTTTCTATCTTTTTGCTTCTTCTGTGCTTTTAGCTATCTTCTATCTTTTGCTTCCGCTGGCTTTCGCCTCCCCTATCTTCTGTTCCATTTTTGACCCCCCTTCAGAAGATAGAATCTAATCTCAAGGTCTTCCTCCAAGTTGTAGATCTCCAAGCCTTCCTTGAAATCCTCTTAAGAGGATTTTAACTCGATATCCCTAATGTCAATTATGTTAATTATCCCAAGGTTGGTGCAAAATTATTTAGGTCATCTTTCTATTATGAAATAGTAAGAGTCAGTTGTCTTGGTGGGGGCACGCCACCCTCGCAGGACATGTGTCCAAATGTCACTTAGGACATCGGGCTCGTGTCTCAAAAGGGCGGGGTGTCCAACAGAATAAAAGCAATAAGTCCCCATTCTTGAATTCCTTCTTCTTAATGTGGCCATCATGCCACTTATTAGCCCTTTCTTTGTACAACTTGGCATTTTTATGTGCATCATATCTTAATTCTTTCAATTATCAAGTTGTAACAATCTCTTCTCTCCTGCTAGCTTCCAATCCATGTTCAATTTTCTAATTACCCAATAGGCTCTATGCTCCAAATCCAATGGTAAATGGCTAGTCTTGCCATACACAAGTTGATATGGTGTTGTGCCTATGGGAGTTTTAAAAGTTGTCCTGTAAGCCCACAATGTATCATCCAGCTTCAAACCCAATCTTTTCTTGAAATACTCATTACCTTCTCTAGAATCTTCTTCAACTCTCTATTCACCATCACCACTTGCCACTCATTTGCGGGTGGTTAAGGATTGCCACTCTATGATGAACATTATATCTTCTTAAAAGAGTCTCAAAGGGTTTGTTGCAAAAGTGGCTCCCTTCAACACTTATGATAGCTCTAGGTACCCCAAAGTGAGTAAAAATCTTCTTGATGAAGCATTGCACCACCTTGCCATCATTTTTTGGAGTAGCTATTGCTCCTACCCACCTAGACATATAATCAACTCCAACTAATATATAGTAGTTACCTAAGGAAGATGGGAATGGTCCCATGAAATCTAAGCCCCACATATTAAATATCTCCACCTCCATGATGTTTGAAAGTGGCAACTCATCTCTCTTCGAAATGTTGCCCACTCTTTGGCACCTATCACAACGTAATGCAAAATCTTGAGCATCTTTGAACAAGTTCAGCCAGTAGAATCCACACTTTAAAATGCGAACAACTGTCTCGTTCACTCTATAGTGTCCAACATAAACTGAATTATAAAACTAAGTTAAAATTTTAGGCATTTCATCTTCAAGGACAACATAATCAAACTATCAACACATATTAAATATAACACAATTTCATCCCAAATATAGTAAGAACACTAAAATAAGAAATGGTTCCTTTGTTGATGCGAGAGATTAGGAGGAAGAATACCACCAGAGAGAGAATTGGCAATATCTAAAAACCAAGGAAGAAAATGATTTTCTACCATCATTAAAGCGTCATCAAGAAAACGCTCTTCAATTTCCTCTTTTTCTTCATTTTGTTCCCCTTTAAGTCTTGATAGATGGTCTGCCACAACATTTTATGCTCCTTTCTTATCCTTAATCTCAATGTCAAATTCTTGGAGCAAAAATACTTATCGAATGACATAGCCTTGGCATCCTTCTTTGCAAAGAGATAACACAAAGCAGGATGATCTATAAAAACAATAACTTGTGAGTCCAAAAGGTAAGAACGAAACTTTTCACATATAAATATCACTACAAGCATCTCCTTCTTAGTGGTGGTGTAGTTTAGTTGTGCTTCTGTCAAGGTCTTGCTCGCGTAGTAAATTATTCTTCTCCTTCTACTGTCCAAGTACACAGCCAATGGCATGGTCGGTTGCATCACACATGATCTCGAAAGGAATTGACCAATTTGGTGATGTCAAAATATATGTTGTTGTAAGTGTCATTTTTAACTTGTTAAAAGCATCTAAACAATCATCATAAATCACAAAAGACACATCTTTAACTAATAAGGTAATTAATGGTCAAGAAATAAGAGAAAAGTCCTTGATGAACCATCTGTAGAACCTTACATGACCAAGAAATGCTTGGATGTCCTTGATGTTGGTAGGAGGTGGGAGCTTTTCAATCACTTCAATCTTAGCTTGATCTACCTCAATCCCCTGTATAAGATCTTATGGCTCAAAATAATTCCCTCTTAGACAATGAAATGACACTTCTCCCAATTCAAGACTAAATGAGACTCCTCGTATCTTTGTAACCCTCTATCCAAATTAAATTGGCAATGATCAAAAGAGTCTCCAAAAATAGAGAAGTCGTTCATAAATACCTCAATGAAGTCCTCATTCATATATGCAAAGATGGTCATCTTGCACCTTTAGAATGTGGCTGGTGCATTGCATAGGCCAAAAGGCATCCTCCTGTAAGTAAAAGTCTCATAAGGACAAATGAAAATGGTTTTCTCTTGGTCATGTGGGTATATGAAAACCTAATTGTGTCATGAATATCCATCAAGAAAGCAATAAAAAGCATGGTCAGCCACCCTCTCAATCATTTGGTCTAAAAAAGGTAATAGGAAATGGTCTTTGTTGGTGGCTAAATTAAGCTTCCTATAGTCAATGCACACTCTCCAACCTGTGATGGTTCTAGTAGAAATCTGTTCACCTTTTTCATTCTCTATCACTATTGTGCCTCCCTTACTAGGCACACATTGCACCGGACTTACCCACTTGCTACCTGAAATTGGGTATCTAATACCTACATCTAAAAGCTTCACCATTTCCTTCTTCACAACCTCTTGCATATTTAGATTTAACCTTCTTTGCCTCTCCCTCACTATCTTGCATCCTTCTTCAAGGTTAATCTGATACATCACCACATTGGGGCTAACCCCCCTAAAATCATAAATTTGCCACCCCATGGCTCTTATCCTCTTCTTAATGGTCTCTACCACTTTCTCTTCTTACTCAACATTCAATTGATTGGAAATGATGATGGGCAAGGTGTGGTCCTGGCCTAAAAATGTGTATCTCAGGTGAGAAGGTAATGGTTTTAGTTCTAAAGTAGGAGGCTTTACAATGGAAGGTGGTGTGGGTGCATTCTCTCTCTCTAACTTCTCTTACTCACCCTCCTCACACAATTCCTCTTCACTCACACTCTCATTCCTATGCACTTCAGCAACTCTCTCAACTTCCTTTTCACTTTTTCTTTTCAACCTCCTTCACACAATCATCCGCAGCATTAATCTTCATACAAACACTTCCATCTATCGATTTTTTCAAATATTTAGTCATATTGAATTCAACCTGCTCATCATCAATTCTTAAAACTAATTTTCCTTTATACACATCAACTAATGTTCTACCAGTATTCATAAAAGGCCTACCTAAAATCAATGGACAATTCCAATCTTCTTTAAAATCCAACACAACAAAATCAATAGGAATTATAAATTTATCTACTTTTACCAGAATGTCTTCTACTACTCCAAATGGTCTTTTCATGGATTGATCTACAAGTTAGATAAGCATAGATGTTGGCTTGACGTCTCCTAGCCCCAATTTCCTAAAAAGTAGACAAAGGCATCAAGTTAATACTTACACCTAAATCATATAAGCATTTAGAAAATTCAAAATCACCAACAATACATAGAATAGTAAAACTCCTTGGACCTTGTAGTTTTGAAGGCATTGTGCTTGTGATAATCGAACTATAATTCTTCATCAAGGTCACCATCTGATTATCCTCCCAAGTGCATTTGTGTGTCAGTATGTCCTTGAAAAACTTTTCATACTTGGGCATACACTCCAATGCCTATACCAAAGACAAATTAATATGAATTTTCTTCAACTTCTCTAAAAATTTGGAGAATTGAGTATCGATTTGATGTTGTCTCACCTTTTGTGGATATGGAATCTTAGGCTTATAAGGGGTGGTGGTACATATGACTTCTCTTCTTCTTCCTCTTCTACATTTTCCTTTTGTTGGCTATCTTTTTGAACACTTGGCTCCTCCAATTGCTTGTCACTCTTAAATGTGATCGCTTTGAGTTGCTCTTTTGGATTGGCCTTAGTGTTATGGTAAGGTTCTTGCATTTGTAGAAGAAAAAACATTAACAAGTTGACCTACCTGCACCTCCAAGTTATGGTTGGATGAAACATGGTTTTTAGCAATCTGGTCAAACTTTGCCTCTATTCTCTTCTAACTCTCTTCTTGTCTTCTTTGACCTTCCTCTTGGCTTGAGAACTTTGAACCTAATACATCTATTAACTTTTCCATTTTGTTCTCCAAAGACTCAAGTCAGTCTTGTTGAAATCCGGGAGGTCCTTGTGCTCTCACTTGGCCACCTACATTGTTAGTACTCCATAAAAAATTTAGGTGGTTTTTCCACCTAGGATTGTAAGTGTTATAGTATGGAATGTTAACTCGTTACAATTGACCCAAGTAATTTACCTATTCTGTACCACTCTCTCCTAGCAAGAAGCATTCAGTTATGTCATAATTGTCATGCCCATATAATTCACATTGTAACTGAATAGTTTTAACTATGGATGAAGAAGCTCCTTGCATGTTGCTTAATTGCTTGGTAAGGTCAGCAATTTGTGCTTGCAAGGCTATCATTGAGTCTAGTGGAATCATTCCTTTTTTCTCCTTGGATCTTGTCTACTCCTTTCATTTGATCATATACAAATATTGCTTACCAACTTTTCCAAAAGGTCATAAGCTGCATCAATGGTTTTCCTCATTAAAGACCCTCGTGCAGCTACATATATTGTTTCCCTTATGCTTTGAGTTACGCCATTGTAGAATGTCTACAAAAGAACAACTCCCCATCACTTTCTTGAAAGTTTGTGATCTTTTTGATGATTCTTGTTATATTGGTCAAAGGAAAGTACTTAGCTAAGAAAACTTAGGCTAGTTACTCCCAAGTAGTGATTTAGCTTGCACTGAGTTAATTATACCATGCCTTTGCCCAATCCCTCAAGGTAAACGAAAACAATCTTAACCTCACAGCATCATCAGACATCCCATTAAACCTGAAGGTATCAAATCTTCAAGAAATTTGCAAGATGGGGGTTGGGATCTTCGTTAAATAGCCCATAAAACTACACACTACTATGAAGTATATTAAGGAGTGCCAACTTGATTTCAAGATTATTAGCTTGAATCACTGGCCTTGCAACTCCTTGAGGACTAAAACCTAGCCTCATAAAGTCCATCAATGTCCTCTCAGCTCCTCTTTGCTCTCCTTCTTCTACCATATTCCTTTTTATTTTTTCTTAATGTATAACTCTTCTTAGCTCTCTTTTATGCCTTGTAATATCTGAAAATTCTTCTGCACTAAGCTCGTTAGACCTTTTTATGCTCCTTGTGTTCATGCACCTGCAAAAACGTAAGGAAAAGTATCAAACACTCTTAAATCAAAGTCAACTAAACTAAACAAAATGCTAAACAAATCAATCCCCAGCAATAGAGCCAAAAACTTATTAATTGTAAAACCAATTACTTGTTTTATGTTAAAAACCACAATTATACGAGTCATTGTTTGTATTAAAAAGCAGATATCATCCCCACAGAAATTGTGCGTAGGCACCACTTAATTCAAGTTATGCTTTGTTTAAGACTCAAATTCGAACAATAAATTGAAAAGTAAACTAAATTAAACAAACTAGCAATGATCGAATAATGTAATAATGGAAATATGTAAAGAGGATTACTCAAGTTATGGGATAGGGGATTTTACCTATCATTAATGCTAATCTAGCCTTTTATGTGTTTATGGGGGTGTCAGTTCTAGATGATCGTAGGTTTGATTACTCTCTCCCGAGTTATAATCATTCCCTAAATTGTAAACCCTAATCGAATTTTGGACTTGCAATCTCTCAATTCGCAAATTACCCACAATTCTAATTAGTTCTAATGCTCTCTAATAAACAATCAGGTCTCACATGGGAACCTAAAGAACACTTAAAACCTAGATGTTTATGAACTAACACAATTCTTAAGCTAAACACACACTAAACAATCAAATTAACCACTACAAATATATCAAATTACTTATAAAAATACAATGCAGTCTACACTTATCACATCACAATAGTAAAAATTGACTAACCATTTGGATGAACTATCAAATGATTTATCTACTAGGAAATTGGAGGGAAAGGCTGATGGAGAGGGAAGTTTCATTAAAGGTAGACATGAGAGATGAGAATTTGAGGGGGGTGGACAAAGAAGCATCCTTATTTTTTCTAAAATGTTCTAGATTAGATTTCCTAAAATATAATGAATCAAGTGACCCTTTAGGTTAGATTAACATATGTGAGCACTTCGTCAAGCATCAAAACACACTTGAGAAAGATAAAGTTAGTTTGGCATCTTTCCAGCTTGAAGGTGATGCTTAATTATGGTTCCTAAAGTTGGAGAGGGAAAGACCAACCATTACGTGGGATGCTTTTAAGCAATAATGTAACCTACATTTTGGGCCTCTTATCTGAAGTAATAAATTAGGAGAATTGGTTAAGATTAAGCAGACTAGTTCAGTAAAAAATTATCAACGATAGTTTGAGCAATTGTTAGCTAGGGCTAATTCTCTAATGATGGAGAAAGAAGTTCAGATTTTCCTAAGTAGGTTGCAAGAATATATTACTGTCGAAGTGGAGTTACACTAACCACCAGATCTAATAAGTGCAATGAACCTTGCTCAATTGTTAAAAAGGTGAGGTAATCATAATATAGGAGAGTCTTTCAATATAAAATGAACGAGTTATGTTTAGTCATGCTCTCCCTTTATGAAGCGACTTAGTCAAGGTGAAATTAAAGATAGAAGGGCAAAAGGTCTTTGTTTCAATTGTTATAGAAGGTTTGTACTAGGGCACTATTGCAAGAAACTTTTTTTGTTAGAAGTCATGGAAGACTACCACGTTCATAATAAAGACAAAAAACAATGGGACATTGTTGAAGTAGCAGAAATCTTAATTCATGCAATCATTAGAACATAATATTCACAAACCATACAAATTAATGGATCGTTAAAAGAGTACCCATTGCACATACTAATTGATTTAAGAAGTACTCACAATTTCTTAGATGCAGCTTTGGCTAGAAAATAGAACTTGAAGATAGAAAATAAAGAAGAGATGCGGGTAATGGTGGCTAATAAGGAGCATATCCCTTATGAAGGAATTTTTCGTGATGTTGTTTTCCTCATGGGTGATACTATTTTTTACATTGATTTACTTCTACAGTCACTTACTAGATTGGATAGAGTTCTAGGGATTAAGTGGTTGAAAACTTCAAGGTCTGTCATATATGATTTTAATATGATAAGGATAAGTTTTAGTAAAAGTGGGAAACTTATAAAGTTAAAAGACATGAGGGAATCTAGGCCCACTTCCCTGAAAATTATGTCAATTAATGTCATATCTATTGACAGGGATTCTGATTTATAAAGACTTTTATCAAAATTTCATAGAATTTTTAAAAACCCAAGGAGTTACCACCATCCCATACCTATGATCAATGTATCTTATTATAACTAAGGTCTTCACCATTAGTTGTTCATCCATACAGGTATCCTTACCTTTAAAAAGCTGAAATTCAATAGAAGTTAGACAAAGGTTCAACCCACTCAATCTCCTTTCTCTTCTCCTGTGTTGTTAGTTACAAAGGCTAATAGTATATGGCATTTTTTGTGTGGATTATCATGCTTTAATTGCCAAGATAGTCAAAGATAAATTTTCCATTCCAGTCATTGAATAGTTGCTTAAAGAACTTCACAAGGCCAAATTCTTTACAAAGATGGATTTTTTTTTTGGTTACCATCAAGTTTAGACATTCCCTACTAATGTAGAGAAGATAGCTTTTTACACTCACCATCAACATTTTAAGTTTCTAGTTATGTCCTTAGGGTTTAAAAAATGCCCTTTTGCATTTCAAGCTTTGATGAATTTGGTCCTCCAATAGTATTTATGGAAATTTGTTCTTGTTTTCTTTAATGATATACTCATCTGTAGTAGATCTTGGGTTGAGTATATGTAACATTTACGGGTTAATTCTCTATTCTTTAACAAATTAACCTCATTTTTAAGAAATCTAAATGTAGTTTTTCTCAATCAGATGTTGCTTATTTGGGGCATTTTAGGTTTATTTCTGCCTAAAGTGTTTCAGCAGATAGCAGTAAGGCTAATGCCATAATTGAGTAGCCTTTGCCTACTTTCATCAAACAAGAATTGCTAGTTACTATTGAAAGTTTGTGAAAAATTATGGCTTGATTGCGACACCTTTAACTGTGATGTTGTGCAAAAAAATCCTTTATTTAGACAAAGGATGCAAAGAATGCCTTTGTAAAATGTAAGCAATTGCATTTGCAAAACGTAAGCAGGCTATATCCACTACATCAATGTTAGCTTTACTGTATTTTTTTGCAACCATTTGTCACTTAATGTGATGCTTTAGATTTAGGATTAGGAGCAGTTCTATATCAATAAGGCAGACCAATTGCTTAATTTTCTTTCCCTTTAGCTATGTTAAGCTTCCTGCTTATAAGAACTAATTGGGTTAGCCAAAGCTATTCAAAATTGACAAACTTATTTTGTACAAATCACTATAGCTTGAAATTTTTGTTTATTACCTTTCCTCAACAACATTGGCTGAGCAAACTGATAGGGCTTGATTTCACAATTAGGTATTAAGTAGGTAAAGAAAATATCATTGCTATTGCTTTGTCTTGTAAATTTAAAGATGCCGCTATTTTTAGGACAATTTATGCTTTAAAGTTGACAATTTTTTGATGAAATTTGAGTTGAAATAAATTCTACACAACTTTACAACATCTTCGTGATAAACTAATGTAAGGAGAATTAATGAATGTTTGGTCATACAAGGATGGATTGATTTTTTACAAAAATAAGGTCTATCTTTCTTCTAATTCACCCTTATAAGCTACTCTTTTTTTGTTGTGTGTCACCAATCACATAAAGACTACCAAAAGACCTTAAAACACCTTGCTTTTGATTTCTATTAAAAGGGTATGAAGGAATAGGTTCATAATTATATTCTTACTTGTTCTATATGTCAAAGAAACAAGGTTGAACACCTCTAACTAGCAAGCTTATGGTAGACATTATCGATCCTATTCCAAGTTTGGTCTAATATTTCTTTAGTCTTTGTTGATTGATTGCCCCTTTCTTGCAGCAAAATAGTTATATTAGTGGTAATGGATCGCTTTTCCAAATATGCTCATTTCTTTCCATTTTCCCATCCATATACTACTGTTACTATAGCAAGGTTGTTCTTTAATTAAATTGCTAAGCTGCATAGATTGCTGAAATCTATTATAAACAATGGTGATGTCACTTTCACCAGTCTTTTTTGGAAGGAGCTATTTCGTCCCATTGGAGCCAAGTTATACTTTAGTTCTTCTTGTCATCCTCAGTTAGATGGACAAACAGAAGTAGTCAATCATACTATTGAGATGTATCTTTGTTGCTTTTCAAGTTATTAACCTAAGCATTAGGTAGATTCACTTGAGTGGGTTGAATATTGCTATAACATTGGTTTCCATTCATCCTTATACGCTACTCTTTTTGAAGTAGTGTATGGTCGACCAGCACAATGCCTTATATCCTACTGCCTTGGGTTATCTCATGTAGACATGAGGCTATGGATTATGAGTTGCACACTAAGGATGTGGTTTTGAAGGAATTAAGAGACATACTTCTTTATGCATAAAATACAATAAAGGTCTATTATGATTCATTATAGAAATATATCATTCATTGTAGGATACATGGTTCTTTTAAAGCTCCAACCTTATCGATAAATTTCAGTCAAATCTAAATGTAATCATAAGTTATCTCCTTTATTTTATAGCCCCTATCCTATTCTAGAATGAATTGGTTTTGTGGCTTATAAGTTGTAATTAATTGCTAATTCAAAAATTCATCCTATTTTTTATGTCTCTTGCTTAAAAAGGTTTCATAGTACCAAAACTTGTTCTCCTACTTTTCCTCTAATCCATAACGATGCTCCTATTCCTATTCCACAAGCTTTGTTGGATTCTAGAATCAAAGGCGGCCAATGTGAAATTCTCACTAATTGGGAAGGGCTTTTGCCAGTTGATTCTAGTCAGGAATTTACTAATCACATAAAAATTTGTTATCCTAATTTTGAACTTAAGGACAAGTGCCATTCTTAGGGGGTAGTGATGTTATAGTCATTAAACAAATAGAATCAGACTTGCATGCAAAGTTAGTAACTTTGAAAGTTAACCAATGAAGGTAACAAAAGCAGAAAAAGGAATGAGGAAAAGTTTATGGCCACCTTTAGTTTATATATTTACTATTAGTTTAGGATGGTTAGTTCTTGGCAGTTCTATCTATAAACCTTAAAGGTAGTTTAAGACATTAATAAGAAGTTAAGGTTTATTTCAAAAATGTTCTTGAATACTTTTACTCTCAAAGAGTTGGATTCTCTCTTACGAGCCTAAGTTATCATACTAAAAAAATGGTCGTAAAGGAAGGAAAACTAAAAAATCTAGTGAATTACAACCAGACCTTTGGTCTTACTAGACTTATAACCAAATATAGGGGACTTGATCATACCAGCCTACTGAGCTGATTAGTTCTACCCATTAAGAATTTTAAGGTGACATATTCTCAAGGAATTCAGAACAACACATTTGAGAAACTGGAGTACTTAACTATACTCCACATATAATTGATACCTCTAAAAAAGAGATGGTTTCAAAAAAAGGAAGGCAATTTTACTAAAGTTAGCACATGGACAATAAAGGGAAGAAAATCCAACAAAAAGAAAAAAGGAGAGGGTACTACCCTCTTCTAAATCTAATGAACATCTTCATTTGGAATGTAAGAGGATTAAACAATTCTCTTAAAAACCAAAGCATAAAGGATAGTATTTTGGAAAAGAAACTAATTTTATTTTCCTTACTTGAAAGTAAATAAACTAAAGGAGGAACACTATTTTTTGGGAAGTAAATGGTCCAACATTACTAATCATTCACATCACCTCAGTGGGAGGATTATAGTAGGTTTTAACCCCTTAGATATATTAGTGACTGAATTATTTTGCTCAAGTCAAATGATCCTTCTAAGCTGCCAATCAACTAGTTGGGATCTTTTTTCTTATTTTTTACTATATATATAACTAACTTAACCTTTCAAAGAGCTTCCTTTTGAAACAAAATAAGTGCAATTAATAGAAATGGTAACCAACCTTAGATTATTGGTGGAGATTTTAATTGTATTCTTAAGAATGAAGACGCTAAAGGGCTATTCATAAGTGGAGTACTAATGGAAATGAGCTCTCAATTATCACATCTACACTAGGAATAAAAGATTTGAGCTGTTATGTTTAGTTGTACACTTGGTCTAATAAGTAGATAGTGGTTTGGTTTATTAGAAAGAAGCGTAATTAAGTCTTAGTTAACAATCTTTGGTTGATCACTTTCCCCAATACCTATGCTTACTTTAGGCCTCATTATCCTCTGATCAATCTTTCAAAGAGATTAAGGCTTCCATATCAACACAATCTGCAACATTCCATTCAGGTTTTTATAGCCTAATGCTTCTAATTGAAGGCTTTTATGAAGTGGTGGAAAAGGCAAAAATTTTCCTATCTTAGGCTACAAATATTTTCAATTGATGGTTAAGCTTAACAAGGATAAGGAAGAGCTCAAAATTTTGAAGAAAAGAGTTTGTTCTAGTATAGAGATACAACTAAAAAAAGAAAAAATCCAACTTCAATACTATCAAGTTGAGTTATACAATTCTCCCACTAATTACAAGCTAAAGGTACAAGAAGAGCAAGCTCTACAGGAGTACACTTAATACCTCTCTCATTCTTACCTTAAATAAAAAGCATAGGTATAATTTACGAAGGAAGGGAACAAACTTACTAGTTTTCTTTCTTTAACTCCTTGCTAGCACACTTAATACTAACACGATCACTACATGAGTGCATAATGAAGGTAATATTCAAAAAGAGAAAGCAACCTTGAAAGGTATAGCATATAACTATTATAATGAGCTTCTAGACAAGAAATATATTTGCACTTCTTTAGTCTAGGAAATAGAATTATATATACAAAACAAATTGGATGAGGAAGCAAGATAATTATCCATTAGGCCAATCACCCCTAAAGAAGTTAGAAAGGTGTTCTTTTGCTTCATCCTAGATAAAGCACCAAGCATGGATGGATTTAATGCATGCATGTTTTTTTCCAAAATACATAGGAGATAATAGGAGGAACAGTCATAGAATATATGAATTCTTCTTTAGATATGTTTTACCCTAACATAGGAAGATCTTGTGACTTTCTCTTAAATAGCTCAAACTTAACCTTTTTTTTCATATTATGATATGAACTCACCTGTCATCTCTTAAATATTGATGCATGAATCAAGTGATTAAATCTTCCACTTTCGCTACTTTAACTAATTTAGTTATAAAAGCACGAATTAATTTCAAAAATAGATATTTTGTAAATCAAAACATATTACATCATATGGTTCATCATGTTTAAATATGTATCTTAATTAGTTCATAACTAGACAAAGAATAGAAACTAGAAAATAATAAAAAAAAGAAAAAGATATCATTATTCTTGAATATTGAATCTTCAATGAGTTATTTTTTAAAACTTGTTTATCTTTTAAGAGTGATCAATCTTGATTAAAAAATCATTGTATAACAGCTTCTATATGAATTTAAATTGTTTTTGACTCTTTTATTTTTCTTCCCCTTTCTTTAAATCTGAAATCCTAATTTTTAATGACTTACACATTCCCAACATGGATCTATGTTGTTGTATTATCTTTGCAAGCTTCTGTAACTTTTACAAAAATGAGCATTGCCAATACAGGACCAACACAAGGACATGTGGGTTCTATTTTGGTTGGTCTATAGGGCAACACGAGGGTGTGTGCAGTTGCAAAGGAGAAACAAAATTGGCCACCTTAGAGTATTGCCTTAACATATTGGAATGTAAGTATTGCGTTCTTGATTCCTTCTTTAAATCTTCCAAGTTTCACTTGAAATCGATCCAATTCTTCTTTAATTTGCTCATTTTCCTTAAAGAGGAAAAATATAACTTGAAATAAAATATTTCTCAGATTAGGTATCTATTCCTTCAAAAGCATTCAAAATACAAGCAATATACTCTGAAAGTCATACTAAAAGTAATTTATGTCTAGCATACATCAGAGAAAAACTATAAGTCCTCTTTTAATACTTTTTGGTTTATTTCTTATTTTTTACTTTCACATATTTGCTTTATTTTATGTGTTTTATGCAAATCACAAACATTAGATGCATCTTAATTATTATAAAGCAACATCCATGCCAAGCCCACAAAAGTTTTCTTAATTTTAAATCTTTGTTCATCCTTCTCCATATTTTACATACTTTCATTTATCGTATGTGTTTATTTTACATTAATGATAATGTATAACTTAAGTGTGGTGAGGGATTATTTTGAGCCTTAACATCATTTTTATATGGATACCTTAAAGAATTGAATATAATTGCATTTATCTTAGCAAGGTTCAATTATAGGAAAATAAACAATGAAAATTAACATAATTAAGGTAATTTATAGAAGTTTCCATTGTATTGTGATTTAACTATGATAAGTTAATAGATATGCCCACTATTATGATTCAACTATGATAAGCTAATAGATATGCCCACTAATAAGTAGTTCAGTTTAATATCTTAAGAGTTGATGCTTGAATTCAATGATATCATCAATATGGCATACTATTCGATCATTTGGCACATTGGTTGCCTAATGCCCTTATTATAAGAGTTACAGTAGCTAGTTTTATGTCTAACAAAATTTTAAAGCTAGTTTACGAATAAATAATTAGGATTTTAGTTGTTAGATATATTTATAACATTTGAAGGATTCCATGACACATTTATAAGTGCTTTTAGTAAGCATCAATTAATTGGTTGTGAAGTGATTAAGAGCCTTTGAGCATTGAAGTTAGCAAGCAATTTTTTTTTGCAAACTTCAATTAGGATTAGATTTCTTATATTTGTGTCTTTCAAAAAGAATTGAGGTTCTTCTTTACCCTTCAAGAAAGATTGTACAAGGGCTCATCTTTCTTAATTAAAGTTATTGTAAGAAGGTTCCTTCATACCTAGTTAAAAGAAAAGATTACTAGAATCCCAAGAAAGATTTAAGGAGTGCATATAAACAAGGTTTAATTATTAAACTACTATAAATCTATATATAAACTCTCTTCACTATATTTTTTCAATTAATTGATTAATAAAATTTATTCAAATTAACATTGCATTCGTCCTTCATTTTGAAATCTTTTAAAGGTCTTTATTAAGTTGTAAAAGTTTTTATGAAAGTCAAAAACACCAAATTACCTTTTGGCTGCCATTAGGGACCATCAAATTGTATCAGAGTGGGTCTCTTTTATTGTAATTTCAAACCAAATTTGGGAAAATATCTTTATAGCATATCTAGGTTAATATACATCTTCTTCTCGCCAAAATGGCCAAAACATTAATGGGGTTCCTTTCTTTGATGGAAGTTATTATCTTTATTATAAAGAAATAATGAAAATTCTCTGGATGGAAGCAAATGTTAACTTATAGGAATTGTTTTAAGTGTTCCATTAATTCTTGAGACATTTATAGATGATAGAAAATTCCCAAACTAAAAGTAGAATAGGTTTTGTCAAGCTAAGAGACTAATTTCCTTGAATAATAAGGCGATTCACATTTTATTTTATGCATTAAGAATAAAAGAATTCAAAAGAGTCTCTATATGTGAAACTAAAAATGAATTTGACATATTTTAGAAGTTACACGAGGTAAGAAAAAAAGTAAATGAGAGAAATGTGAGCATTCTAACACGTCAATATGAATTGTTTCAAATGAAGCATGATGAAAGCATATCTAGCATGTACACTAGATTTGTTAATATTATTAATTCCCTTAAAGGATTAGGCAAGATGTATACTAATGTTAAAATGGTGAGAAAGTACTTAGGACTCTTCCTAGGTCTTGGAAGCCAAAGGGAAGAAAATTTAAGAAGAGATACCATTGGAGGAATTTATTAGATCATTACTCACCTATGAAATGAGGATCAAGGATACTCAACAAGAAGAGATAATGGATCTAAAGAGGAAAAACATAGCTCAAGGCCTCTAAAAAGGATCAAGCAAAGAAGAAGAGACATTAGATAGTGAAAGTGATGAGGAAGACATTGCCCTAATCACTACAAAATCCAAGAAATATATGAGGTAATAACCCTAAAGAAGCTAGAGCAAGACTTATAATGAACTTCTCTAAAAGAAAGAACTTTACAGTATCAAGATAAATTCAAAAAGAAAATTAAATAACATTATTTATTTTGAATGTAGGTAATCCAAACATATGAATTCTTAATACCCTCTCCAAGGAAAATGAAAAATATAAGAGAAATGATAAGAAGGAAAGCAGTAGATTTTGAAAGTGGGCATTTGGAAGGAGAAACAGCTCATATGTCCTTCACAGATAAAGATGATGATAAGGTGTCTCTAACTCTAACTCTTATGATAAGGATAATGATAATGATGTTGAATTATCATATGATGAACTAGTTAAGAGCCTTGAAAATTTGAATGTAAAAAGGAATAAGCTAACTTCCAAACTCAAAGAGTCTTAAAAGCATCATGATGCATACATAAGTGAAAATGAAAATCTTATGATAATGATAATGATAATGACAATGGTAATGATAATGATAATGATAATGATAATGATAATGATGTTGAATTATTATTTGATGAACTAGTTAAGAGCCCTCAAATTATGAGTCTAAAAAGGAAGAAGATATCTTCCAAACTCAAAGAGTCTTAAAAGCATCATAATGCATATATAAGTGAAAATGAAAAGATGAATAGTGAATTGTATACATCAAAGCATATAAGTGTTTGCAATTGTTGATAATCATAACTTAGATGCATTAAAGCATGAGAATGAATCATTGGAAAAGGAGGTCAATGACCTCAGAGACTTATTGCCCAAATTCTTAAAAAGAAGTGAGGAACCTAAGAGCTTCAGAAGCTTAAAAGAGTTCAAATAATATTTATGAAATTAGAAATAACAATAAAATTTTATTTAATACTAAAACTACATTCATCAAGGGAAATCATTTTTATAATGGAGAACCATTTCCTAAGATGAAAAATGAACAAGGAGCATCCACATCTAATCATATACATAAATCATATGCATATGTTATATCTATTAGGGCTCACTCTAAGAGAAAGCATCAAGCTTTCATGTGTGGCTCAAAATTTTGACCTAGAACCTAATAGTATTAAGGAAATAATATGCATAATTTATATAAAAAGATATATGATAGCATGGAATCTCACTCACTCTTTTAGGACTCAACATCAATTTAGAAGTAAGCATCAAGCTTCTACTCATAATAGAACTTATAATAGTATAGTGTGATGACACATATTTACATTCCTTATAAACATCAACATAATAAAATAAATATCCCTCATAATATACAATTATCTTATGCCTTTTCACCACCTAAAAAGAACATTAAACTCCTTTAATATTAAAAAAGGGATCCCCACTACTCATATGTACATACAAGACTAAGAAGTACATTTGTTTATTAAAATAATAATTTTAATAATCATGGCACCAATCAATATTATTTATATAATATGGTATGTCAATTTTTTTTGGTAAATATAGGTATATTGACAAATTGTGTTTTATAAAACAAAGCTTGATAAGTAAAACTTTAAGGAAATGGGTAGAAGAGAAAGCAAAGACTAACAATTAAGGACCCAAGTTCATTTGGGTATTAAAACACATTAATTGCCTTATTTTATGGGTCTATAAATAAAAGAGCAAATCGTATGTGGATAATGGATGCTCAATTCACATGATCGGTGATGCATCCCAATTTATAACTATTAGAGACAAATATAGAGGATTTATGTCCCATTTGGATGCTAATTGTAAGATAATTGGTATTAGTAAAATGAATAAGGGAGAACACACTATTAATAATGTGCATTTAGTTGACGGATTGAATCATACCTTATAAGTGTGAGTTAACTACATGACAAGGACTACAAATTATATTTAAGGGAAGATCATGCATTGTATCAATATTAGTCGAAAATATCATTACATTTTTGGTTAAGAGAGATTGGAATAAATATACACATATATAATTGATTTGACAATTTCTTTGACCAAAATATGAAGTGTTTATTGTTTGTTAGTGAAGATGTATAAATTTGGCTTAGGAAACTTAGACATGCAAACATAGGCCTTATCTCCAACCTTAACTTAAAGCAACATGTCAACCAACTAGCATAGACTAAATTTTGAGAAAGAAAAGATTTATAAAACATATCAAATGGGGAAAATAATCTAATAACTCATTTAAGAGAAAAAAAAAGTTAGTAACTTGCACTAGACTTTTGCAATTATTTCATATGGATTTGTTTGTTCCGCCTAGAGTTACTAGTCTAAGTGGTAAATTTTATACTTTTGTCATAGTAGATGATTTTATTAGGTTTCCATAGGTTTTATTCTTGACCACAGCAGATAAATGCTTTAAGGAATTTGTCAAATTTGTAAAGAGTGTTGAAAATGAAAAGGAACTCTCTATTGCATCAATAGAGAGTGATTACGGTAGGAGTTTAAGAATGAAAGGCTTGAAGCCTTTTATGAAGATAATGGTGTTTGCAATAAGGAGTGATTACGGTAGGAGTTTGAGAATGAAAGGCTTGAAGCCTTTTATGAAGATAATGGTGTCTTTCACGATTTCTCTACCTTAAGGACCATTCAAAAAAATGGAGTTGTTGAGAGGACAATAGGAAGACATTGATAGGACTATTGTAACAAACCAAATCACCCCCTCACATATATTGTCTATTTTGGGCCTTGGCCCAACCAAGCCCTCACAATTTTACTTTTCCGAAAACTTCCTAGGAGGTCACCCATCCTGGTAGTACTTTTGCCCTAGTACATTTAACTTCAGAGTTTTGATGGGATCTGGTGCATTAGGGCATCTCTCCACCTCCTTAGGGCCTAGCCCTCTTTGGGGTCCAACTTAGCTGGCACAACAGTTCGGGTACTGGTTCTGATACCACTTATAACAGCCCAAATCATCTCGCTCACAAATATTGTCCGCTTTAGGCCTTGACCCAGCCAAGTTCTCACAGTTTTGCTTTTTCCAAGAACTTCCCAAGAGGTCACCCATCCTGATACTAGTCTTGCCCTAGCACATTTAACTTCGAAGTTCTGATGGGATCTGGTACGTTAGGGCATGAAAAACGCATTTGTAAGGGAGAGGTATCCATACCCTTATAAGGCGTACTTCGTTCCCCTCTCCAATCGATGTGAGATCTCAAACTCTCCACTCCCTTAGGGCTTAGCCTAGCTGGCACAATGGTTCAGGTACTGGCTTTGATACCACTTGTAACAGCCCAAATTACTCGCTCACAGATATTGTCCACTTTGGGCCTTGGCACAGCTAAGCTCTCACAGTTTTGCTTTTTTCGAGAACTTCCTAGGAGGTCACCCATCCTGTTACTACTCATGCCCTAACGCACTGGATCTCATCAGAACTCCGAAGTTAAATGTGTTAGGGCAATAGTAGTACCAGGATGGGTGACTTCTTGAGAAGTTTTTGAGAAAAGCAAAATCGTGAGGGCTTAGCTAGGCCAAGGCCCAAAATAGACAATATTTATGAGCGAGTGATCTGGGCTACTATAACTATAATAAATGAATATGATCTTTCTAATTAGTTTGTGGCAGGAGAAATAGTCACTACATGTCATATCTAATAGAGTTTATGCAATACTAATTTTGAATCAAACACCTTATGGGCTTTGGCATGGAAATAAACAAAATGTTAGTTACTTCAAAGTTTTTAATATAAGTGCTACATTTTGAACACTAAAGATAACTTAGGAAAAAGGAATTTTTCTTAGTGTTTCCTTAATTAAAGTGTCTATTCACATCGCTTTTAATGAATTTAATCCTTTTGTATCCAAAATAAGTCTTAAAGATGATGATGTACATTTATCCAAGGAATTAGAAAAACTATCCCTTGAAGAGAATAAGATTCATCACCAAGATATCACATATAAGTTAAATGATCACATTGTTGGACCAAGTGAAGGAGACAGGAAAGATGAGGAGTTTTAAAGAGACTGAAAATTAAAAAAAAAATCCTCTAAATCAAGTTGTAGATGATGTTCAATAAAGAGTATACATTTTATCTTGCTTTTATTTCTCAAATTAAGCCTATGAATATAGAAGAATTCTTTAGTCAATAAAAGTTAAGTTTTTGTTGTCAATGAAGAGTTGAAGTAATTTGAGAGAAATAAGGTACAAAATTTAGTACTTAGACCTAAAGACCACCAAATAATGGGCACCAAATGGATGTTTAGAAACAAATTAGATGAATCAGGTACCATTGTGAGAAAAAGCTAAATTGGTGGCTAAAGGATATAATTAAAAGAAAGTTAAAGATTTTAAGGAAATATATACAATGATAACTAGAATAGAAGGGTAAAGATTTTGAGTAAACATTACACGGACAACTAGATTAGAAGCTATTAGATTATTACCTGGATTTTCATCTTACATAAATTTTAAATGGATATTAAAAATCCTTTTTTAAATGTTTTTATTCAAAAAGAAGTTTATGTTGATCAACCCTTTAGTTTGAAATTCATGATGCAACCAACCATGTTTATAAACTCTTTAAAGCTTTATATGGCTTGTTCTAGTCCAACGTTAGTGTTTCTGTTAAGTTTAAAAATGACTTAAACCAGATTACGTAGTCTCGACGACTTTACTAATGCAGTACACTGTAATGCGAGAGTAGTTTGAAGCGTTAGAAGAATAAACATAATACAAATGGCTGAGAGCATCGGGAGAATAACAAATAACATCGGATTAGAATTGAAAAAATTGAAAGTTTAAATATTTTATTGTCATTTTTTGAAGTTTGGGCTAAAATTGAAAAATTGAAAGTTTGGACATTTTATTACTATTTTTTAAAGTTTGAAATATAATTGCAAAATTGACGAAAATTTAAGTATTTTTTTGGCAATTAACCATAACTCAAAAGCAAATTAAGCAATAATTACGAAAACAAACACAACCAACAGATATGCGAACAGGAAAAGGGTATACCTACGATTTTTTCAGAACAGAAAACGCTGAAGTTGACATATAGATATAATTTGTTTTTGTGAAAAAAATCGATTTTAAAATATACGAAAGCGTGATTTTTACATTTTCGTAAAATTATTGTCATTTTTTAATTTTAAAAACAAGAAATGAAAATAAGTTTCAACTAAACACATTTTCAGCATCTATTTCATTTTTTACAAAGCTAACAACAAAAAACTTAAAGTAAAAGCGGAACCTAACACCCTAAAGTCTATGAAAATGAGTGAAATATGGTTATTAAGATAAATGAAGGGTTGAAAATGAGTTTAGGGAAACTACAATTTAAGAAAACAAGTTTTGGAAAATAGAAAAAACTGAATAGAGTAAGTAGGTGGTCGAGAGTGAATGTTAAAAAAAAGGAAGATTCCATTAAATTTTCAAATCACATAAGATTTTAATGGAATTTATGAAATCTGGTTGATTTCTTTTATTCTTTATAAAATTTTAAAAAAAGATAACACATTTTTTGTTGTGTTTTTATTATATTAAATTTGACCGAAAGAAAAATGATTGTAATATGCGAGAAAAAGTGGGAAAATTAGCCAAGCCATACACTCTTCGTTGTCTCTCTCATTTTCTCCCATCAACCTCCCCTCATTCCTCCGATAACAAAGCGCTGCCCATCTTTATCTCGTTACCGCTGGTCCTCTGGTCACTGAAGTTCTTGTACAATTGTCTCTGCGGACTATCGCTGCTTTCGAGTTTGCAGTTCTCCGCTTTCTGACTCATTGTGGTTACGGTAAAATATCATTCCTTTTTTTTTTTTTTGTGCCCCGTTTGCTTCAATTAGTTTTTGGCTGTGTGGTCTGGCTCTTTGAAACCCAATTTACTTTTTCTCATAGTCGTCTATATTAGTGGTAGAGAAATAAAGGTTCTTTGGATTTTGCCACGGTCTCCCCTGGATTATTGAAATTTAGCCAGGTAGCTCTTTATTTACACGAAATTTGAATTCTCTTTTCATTCTTCCAAAAGGTCATTGGCGCATAATGTGAAAGCTTTCATGTAAGTATTAATGGGTTTCTTATCGCTTTTAATGGTTTATCTTGAGTTGTCGATTGGTGGTGACATTGCTAGCTGAACTCGGGGCCTCGGGCATTGGCTTCTCTGTGATGTTTTCTTATAAACCTAGGGATTATTTGTCGCTTGTGACATGAATGTAGTAACTGTTGAAATGTTATTTTTGCTTGTTTATTAATACTGACGGAAGAATATAATCACTGTTGAAATGTTATTTTAGCTTGTTTATTAAGCAGCACATGCATAAAATATAATCCCTTTATCTGTGTACTCATTCATTTTATTCTTCCGAGTGTCAGAGTTTGTTACAATATTCCACTCTCCACTTTTGGTTGACAAAAAAATAGATTGATATGGATGCAAGAGACCTAACTATGTGACTGTTATCCCTTGTATAAATTCTTTTCTGTGATTGTACTTTCCGTTATTAAAAGTTAATTAAAATAAAACATCCACTTGTTTACTGTTTTTTAACCTTTGTCTCTTGTTCAAAACATATTCTCTATATTTTATTTTTAAATTTAATTTCTATTGAATGAGATTTTAATGTATTTGCATTCTTTTATGTGCAAATGGCAGTGTAGGAGACAGACTTCTAATACTCTAATGAAATTCAAGATATCCATATATGACACTATTTTACTTTTGAGTTGGTGATAACATGAAAATTGTCCTCTTTAACATTTTTTTTAAATTTCTGCACTGATAGGCCATGATTTCTTGTGTGGGGTGGCAATCGGAAAGGGTGAAAGTTGTAGCAACATGGTTGGCTGTGACAGCCGGAGTGTCACTGTTGGGATTGTATTTGAAGGGAGGTGTAGAATTGAAACACTGGAAGAGGTGGAGGAAGAAGAAGAAGCCAATACGTGTCTACATGGATGGATGTTTCGATATGATGCACTATGGCCATTGCAATGCCCTACGCCAGGCAAGTGCACTGGGTGGTCAATTGGTAGTTGGAGTTGTAAGTGATGCTGAAATCACAGCAAATAAAGGCCCACCAGTGACCCCTATCCATGAAAGGATGATAATGGTAAGTGCTGTGAAGTGGGTGGACGAGGTAATTCCAGATGCACCTTATGCTATCACTGAGGACTTCATGAAGAAGCTATTCGATGAGTATAACATCGACTACATTATCCATGGAGATGACCCTTGCGTTCTTCCTGATGGCACAGATGCATATGCCCTTGCCAAGAAGGCTGGACGTTACAAACAAATTAAGCGCACTGAAGGAGTCTCGACCACAGATATTGTTGGTACTATTGCTATTTTGTTCTATGGTTAATGTGTCTGTAATTTTGTTGTGTTTTCCTTTGCTTGTTGTGCTCTCTGCACTTCTTTGATTTTACCATTATTTTTTGTTATATAATATATTTTGTTTGACATATTAATCCATACAATTTATTTCCTTTGCATAACCTACTAGATAAATCATATGACTTAACAGGTCGCATGCTCCTTTGTACACGGGAGAGATCAGTTGTTGAGAATCATAACCATTCTTCTTTACAAAGACAGTTTAGTCACGGCCACAGCCAAAGTTTTGAAGATGGTGGATCTGGCAGTGGAACTCGTGTTTCTCATTTTCTTCCTACATCTCGCAGAATTGTTCAATTCTCCAATGGCAAGGTTGACTACTTCTGCTTGATTAGTTTGTTTCCATTTTTCTAAAAAAAGTTCTATTCAGTTTTTCACTCTTCCACTTTTAGATAATTTAATTTTGACGTTAAGATGCATAACATGATAGTTTTAATTATCCCTTTTGGTCCAAGAACTTGAAAGATTAGTCATTCTCATAATCTTGTGTCAATAATCCTTGATAAGTGTCCAATTATTGTTCTCCTACAAAAACTAGAGACTCCTCTTACATGACATTGTCACTTAGCTATTAATGGAAGTCAAGTGCTTAATTGACACTGACTCGTTTACAGCTTGTTTGACCTAATCAATCTGTGTATAAGTGTCTTTAGAATATCAAATGAATTTCTGTGATAGTCTTGTCTTTCCAGATGAGCTCCGGTCACAATTTATAATTTGTGAAAGATTAAGTGAATTTATAATAGCATTTAGATTTTGGATTATGGTGTACATTTCAAGGGGATCTAGAACAACCATGTCTCTGTGATAGGCCATTTAAATATAAGTGTATGGGGGATCTAGAACAACCATGTCTCTGTGATAGGTCATTTAAATATAAGTATATGATTATGCACTTTCATATCTTTTGAGTGAATTGTCATTATGGCTTTTACAGCCTTATTGGTGCAATTATTTACAGTGAATATTGTCTGTGTCGACAATTTCCTTTTCATAATCTAATGAAATTATGCATGTGACCGTAGGGTCCTGGACCGGATGCTCGCATTATTTACATAGACGGTGCATTTGATCTTTTTCATGCAGGACATGTTGAGGTATGATATGCTACTATGTTGTCTATCATACTAGGATGTTCAAATGCTTAAAATTTTCAGTTCAAATATCTTGTTATTGCTAAGGATTCAAACTATTTTATATTGTGACTCAATTCTATTCTTCATATGTGGCACATATTTGTCCCATTTGTATTTAATTTAATCCTGTGACTTATTCATCTTTCCTTAATTTCTTTCAAGCTTTTATTGTTGTAGTGTAGTGCTAGTAGAGTTTTTTCTTAATACGCTTACATTATAGTCCAACACAGAAAGTTCTGAAACAGTACCCCTACTTGTAAAAAGATAAGATACAACAAGTTCCTCAACTTGGTACTCATTTAATAAGAGAATGGGAGATATGGGTTATTCTCCTGCATTGATGAACACCAAAATATTTCCTTAGTTCCCCAGCTCGTTGTTATTCTTCCGAGTTGGATTACTTCCTTGGTCTTTTACATCTCTACTTATACTGCTCTTTTTTTTTTTTTTAAGATTCTTAGGCTTGCTCGAGGGCTTGGAGATTTTCTTCTTGTTGGAATACACAATGATCAAGCAGTCAGGTTTTGATTAGCTACTGCTTCATCTCTTTCCCCTTCGGATTTCTTTTTAGTTATCTTTACTTCATAGCTGTAGATGCATATGTATTTTGCTCTTTACACTGGAGGACATGGTGATTTTAGGTTAGAAGATTAAGAGAGGCCAACTTTACAGGATAAATGATAGATGTTAATATGATAGTACGTATGGAAGTAGTGCCAGTTGATTTGCTCTCTTGTAACTTCCTAAACACCTCAATAGGATAGATGTTAATACGATAGTACATACAGAAGTAGTGCCAGTTGATTTGCTCTCTTGTAACTTCCTAACTCCTCAATAGGATGTTAAAATATGTAACAGAGAAAAGTAAAACACAAAGAAATTATAGAATGACTATTTTACAAAAATCTTTTGAACACATGACACTTTTTAATCACCAAAGTTGTTAATAAATTTCAGATTTACCTAAAATGCAATCTTCAAACAGTGGAAGTCTTAGATTTGAGCTTATCAATCTCAAACAATAAGCTTGCTACTTATATTTCTCCTTCTTGATTCTCATATTTCCTATTAACTCCATAACTTCCTCAATTTATTTGTTGTATGAATCAACAAAAGAAAGTAAAGCACAAGAGAATTAATACAACAATGCTTTGTTTTACTTCATGAACCTTTGGAGCTAGCAAAAATTTCTGAAACAATTAGAATGTTGTCACCCTAAGGGAAATCCAGATGGAAATGAAAATAATACTGGTTATAAGAAGCTATATAGAAAAAGAGAATTGTCACTAATGAGCTCAAATTTGGTTTTTCCTGTTTTACAAGTGTTTGAGTTCCTGACACTTGATGTATTCTGGTTATTGACTTTTGGTTTTAGCAAAGAGGATTTGAAAATGTCTTAGAGTTCAAAACTTTTGCACTTCATTTCTGTGCTTAGAAACCAAGTGCTTGGCTATTTAGTATTGTGATACTTTTAAATTGGATGATGTTAAAGATATGGAAATATGTTAATTTGGAAATATTGTTGGAAACTCCAACCAAACTGTGAGAGGGTTTGCAAATGCTATGGTAGTATGTACTAATTGAGTTTATGCTTCCTAGTTCAGAGAAGCTACAGTTTATGTCACTTATTAGGTATAGCCTTCGATAGCAAGAGTTCTTATACAACAGACTTGAGTATTGCAAGTATCATGCAATATTCTAACTTGGCATTCTTATTTCGCTGGGAAAACTTGCTAATAAGTTTGAACTTTTTGTTTAGGTATAACTTTATTCAATCACTAATTTGTTTTGCTAATTGGCGTGCAGTGCTAAAAGAGGATTGCATCGCCCTATTATGAATCTCCATGAAAGAAGCTTAAGTGTTTTGGCTTGTCGCTATGTTGATGAGGTGATAATTGGTGCTCCGCTCGAAGTATCCAAAGATATGGTTAGTTTGCAATTTACTCGATATCATTCATCTTATCTTTTATTTTATTTCTATAAAACTTTGTTTGATTTTTTCATTTGTTGCATCAATTGGTGACAAGTGACATGTTCCATTAGAACATTTCAGAAATCAATTGGAAAATGGTCTAGGAAATGGCAAGTTGTAGCCCCTTATTTTTCTTTACAATATGTTCTCCCCTTTTGCTACTTGTCTGTAGTTTATTCTGTTTGTTCTATTTGCAATGTACTATATATGTAATTTAACTTTTTTGTTGTTGAAGATAATAGTGATTTAATATTTAGTATACGAATATTATTTTATCAAATAAGGGAATATTTTGCACATAATAGTTTGAGTGTTATTTAAGAATATTTTATTAATTTATTATGAAATACTATACTATCCTACTATTATAATAGATGGATTTAACCTGATGATTAACACACCTCAATACCCTTCATAGGCTGTATATCTTTTAGTGCAAGTTTTATAGTCAAACCACGCTAAATTAATGTATATATCCTCTCTTTTATTGCTTTATCTCTACTTTTGTTTTATATCAAAGCTAAAACATGGTATCAGAACCGATTCTTAATGTTAGGCTCCCACAGACGTCCAACCATCTAGGCACCCATACATGTGCATTCTTCTGTGTTGTAGTACTACAAATTTTACGCACTAGATGTCCATTTCTGAGTGTGAGGCAGGTGTACTCAGTGTGTTAATTTTTAGATCGAGTAAGAGTAAGAATTAATAGTAGTTTGTAGTCAATAATAAACTGGTAGTTCAATGTTTTAAGGTTTTGAGTAGAAGATCAAGTTCCTCCTTGCATATGAATGAATCCTCCTCTCAATAAGAATATTACTGAATTTAACACTGATATTGTTAGTGCATACTTTTTCTTGTTTTCTTTTTATGTTCTTTAAGATTAGAAAAAAAGCTTGCCGGGCCTAAATCTTATGCTATCGTACCTCTTGCAGATACCTCTATGACTAATTGACATTTCTGATTTAGGTCAAAGCAATGTGTAAATAAAGTGATATCTGTAGTTTGTTAAATTTTAATTGGAACATTTGTAGGGTGTAAGGTACAGTAAGCAATATAGCTTGATTAGCCAATATGAAGACTTGCTGTTGTTTTCCTTGTGATTGTGGATGAGTACCTTTTATCAACATAACTTTTATCAATCTTTCTGTGAAATTTTCAAGTTTAATATTCATATGTTAAAAATTGTGCTAGCAGTATCGGACACTTGTAATTCATTGATTGTTGGTGGTTGCTTCGTATGTTATTACCTTGTTATTGTATCTGGTGTGCTATTACTTCCTTTTGGATAAATTATTTATTTATTTTTTTGCATCGACTCTGAAATTTTTGACAACCAAGTGCTTTTTCCCTGTCAAAAAGGTTAATTTTGTTTCTGATGCGGCATGATGAATTGATATCTGCAGATTACAACTTTTAATATATCTTTAGTTGTCCATGGGTCAGTATCAGAAAGTAACGACTTCCAAAAGGTAAATTATAGTGGTTATTTATCAGTGTACATACTGTCATCAAGAATCTGTGATGTATAAATTGAGATATTGCAGGAAGAAAGAAACCCATATTCTATTCCAATCAGCCTGGGTATCTTCAAAGTTTTGGAAAGTCCTCTTGACATTACAACTACCACCATAATTAGGAGAATTGTAGCAAATCATGAAGCATACGAGGTAGTGGTTTATTATCCCTGCAGTTGAAAAGAAATTGTTTGAATGGTAGAACTGCGGTTGTAGCTATAGAGATCACATACTGCACTTGATGCATCTAATATAATATTTGTTTTCTTTTCTTTTCAAATTCAAGCTATAATATAAGTGCCTTTTTTTTCTGGTGCAGAAACGTAATGAGAAGAAGGGACAAAGTGAAAAAAGGTATTACGAGGATAAGACGTACGTATGTGATGACTGAGCTGATGTTTGGCTCGTACACAGTTGCTGATTTTGTTTGATTATTATTATTAGCATTCAGGAGCAGAACGAAAATATGAACTTCGTTTAATCCAATGATTGTAGAGTTTTGGTCTAAATTTCATTACTTAAGGATAGAAGCTATTGATGAGCCAGGCATATGAGGTAATTATTTATTTTGCTACTTTATGAACTGATTAATGATCTTGGGATCGTATCCATTGCTGTGACAGAACTCAGCAATTCTCCTCGGACTTACGATGAGAATCGTTTAGGCAATACACGCAACAGCATATGTTTCTATTTGTTGGGAATCAAAGTTACGCTTATTCTGTTTTTTTTGTTTGTTTTGAAAATTGAATTGAAAAAGACAGCAGTAAAATTAAAAGCCAACTGGATAACTGAACCGGTGATAGTGACAGTGCTTGCTGTAAGGAATTAATCAACTTGAACAGTGTCCATCTTGTAGCTATTTTAAAGACATTCGTGAGGGACAAAATTCTTGAATGTGGTAACTCAGCTGAATTCTTGGAGCTGAAAGTTTAGGTTTGTCCATCGTCTGGCAAATTTCATTTGGATTTCATCCCTGGTTTTGATGTACACTTCGGAGAATATAATTATTTTTTCTGATCTAAGGGTAATCTAGAGATTTGTCCTATAATATTTTAAGATTTCTCCCTTCACACACTATGTATGTCACAATTGGAAGCTATCTTGATTTTATATCTAAACTGAAGTTTGTGCACAGGCCTTGAATATGATGTCATAATGCATGAGAGAACTGGCATTCAAAGGAAAGGTGATTATGGATTTTCATGCAATATTGCAAAGTTGACAATTGAGATTATCGGCTCCCTTGAGTCTATCCAGCTTAAGTCTTTTTGTTTAACAAGTCATAATATAAATGATGCCTTTGGCAAGTTGAGCTTGAACTAGACCAAATTAAACCAGCTAGCCCTTTGGTTAGTGTTTCCTAATCACTTCAAAGCAAGGTTTATTTATGAAGCTTCTTTATTATACCTTAACGATATTATTCAATCAAGTGAACTGGGATTTGGGTTATAGTTAGGGAGGTTTGCTCTAACAGTGAATAATCCTCTTATGTATTAAATCTATTCTTTGCCTTAGATTATCTCTTTCACTTTAGCTTTGTTAGGTAACATGTGGCTTATTGAAATCAGATGTGGTCTTTTGTATAATTCTCCCAAATCATTCCAATTGTCATACTAAAACCATAATTTAATTTCTTCGAAACCATGTTTTGATAATGTCTATTATTAATTACACAATTAATTTCTTAACTAATAGAATCTCTTATATTCAACATTTGATCAAGTGTCCAAGAGTTTTCATTTCTACTTTTCAAATTTCAAAAACTCATATCAGCTAAGTAGTGAGACTGCATTCATTTAGCCCAAACTGTGAGAAAAATTTACATATATGGTTAGTTGCCCAAGCCCCAAAGCCCTAATTTTGCTATCAAAGGACATGGAAGCCGTCAAATAAAGGATGGAGGGTTTTAGAAGCATAAAAGTGGGCAAAACTCTTACTTCTTTGGGATCTATAAGGACATGACCCTCTTCCTTCTAATTCAAAGGAGAAATCGACACTGAAGAACACATTTGGCCATGTCTTCATCTTGTAGTGTTGTTCTTTCTCTTTAGAAATTGTTTTTAATATTGTTTTGCCTAATGTTTTGGGTATTCATTTATGAATGGTTAATGTTCTCTTTCTCAATAGATTATTTATGTATGGACCTATTGCTAGAATTTATATTACAACATGTAATCATTATAACTCTGATTCATTTATGGTAAACTAATGGTTGTGAATCATTAGAGATAACATAACATAGGTTAAATGACCTGAACATGTGTGATTGTTACCTAGATTAACCTGTTTTCCTAGTAACTTTCATACTAAATCTAGAGAGCTTATTCTAGGTTATTTGATAATTAAGTTTAATTAAATAGCTTATTTTGACTATATACGACCTAAGGAAAAATTGGGGTTAACAGAGCTTATTGTTAACCTACGGTTAATAGTTTCTAAGAAAGGCATGAGAACAAAATGACAATTAAGTTTGCTCATTTGTGTGTAAGCTGAGATTTAATCAAGAATTAGATTATAAACTCATTCACCAATCTTATCAATTTTCCACTATTTTTCTTGAATTGCTTTCATTAGTTCAATTTTACTTTATTTTTTTTATTATAATCCAACCAAACCCCCTCTCATATCCTAAAAATAGATTTATTCATTAGGAAAGCTACATATAAACTCTTTGTGGATACGATCCTTACTCACCATTACTTCAAATTTAGTATGCAGAGTTAGGGTTTTTTTGTGTGTGTTCGATGTACATCAAGAATTTTGGCACTACTGTCGGGGAGTAAAGTGCTTTAGTTTTTATTTTTGATTTCAATTGGTTGTTTGTATACATATTTGTTTATAATTCATTTTTATATTTATTTCTTGATCTTTTCATGTTTATGAGTGTTTATATATGGTATTGACAAGATCTCCTCATCAAGACCCTTTGTAATTTGATCTTGAGTTTGAAAGGACGCTGTAAAAGATATGTAGTGAAACCAAAACAACTCTGAAAATATAACAAGGGATTGAATTTGAATAAGTGATGGCCAATCTAAGAACTTTGAGAGAGTTGACTGCATCAAACCTAACATAAAGAACATTATGCAGTATTTTCCTAATTTTGCTGAACATATCACTTTTAAGTTTAATTCTGGCTTAATCAATCTTTTGCCTAAATTTTATGGACTTGTAGGTGAGGATGTGCACAAGAATGTCAAGGAGGTTGATGTGGTCTATTTGAGTATCAAACCTCCAAGGGTGACAGACAAGTAGATCATGTTAAGGGCCTTCCTATTTTCATTGAAGGATGCAGCAAATGACTGGCTTTTTGATTTGCTTGCTAAGAGTGTTAGCACGTGAATCAAAATAAAAAGGTTATTTTTGGAGAAATACTTTCCAGCATCGAAGATAGTTAGTATATAGAAAGAGATCTGATAGGATAAATCAACGTCATGGAGAATCCCATTACGAGTATTAGGAACGCTTTAAGAAGTTATGTTCCAGTTGCCTTTACTACATTATCACAGAACAACCCCTCATCCAATACTTCTATGAAGGATTATTGCCTACGGATAGGAGCATGTAGATGTAGCGAGTGGTGGGGCACTATGTGAAAAGACTCCCATGGAGGCTAGACTTAATCAAGCGTATGGTAGCTAATACTCAACAATTTAGCTCTCACAACAATGTCCGTTGATAAATGAGGTAAACAATTCATCTATAAAACATTTTTTAGATGAACTAACATTCTTTGTTAGGCAAATTGCTGTAGGGCAAGCATAGGTAAAAGTCTGTGGTGTATGTGCAAATGCGAATTATCTAAGAAATGGGTGTCCAAATTTGCAATAGGGGAAGCATGGAGTATGTCAATGATACAGATGAAATTTTGGCCAATAATACAACCCATATTCTCAAGCCTATAACCTAATTTGGAGAGAACACTCAAACCTAGGTTATGGAGGGAATAGGCAGCAAAACCTACTTCTTAAATAGGCCACAGGGTGCACAACAATGTCCACCTAGATCAAAAGCGCCCTCCTCTGCCTTAGGTACATCATTGGAAGATCTAGTTAAGTCTCTTACAACTAACACTTTGCAATTCCAACAGGATGTGCAGTAATTTCAGTAGGAGAACAAATTTAAATTTCAGGAGACAAGGTCTAGCATTTAAAAATTAGAGAACCAAGTGAGCAACATGACAGTGGCTATAAACCATTTAGGCTATGTTTAGTTAGGGGTTTATTAATGGAATGGAATGGAATGTAATATTATTCCATCATTTGGGAGGAGGGTTTATAATGGAATGGAATATAATGGGATGAAAGAGGAGAGTTTCATATTACATCCCATTCCTGTTGGACCTCGTTTCTGGAGCCCAACATCGGACACGGAAGCATGAGGCTTGGGCTTGGAGGGAAGACTTAGAAGTTGAAAATTTAGAAGAAAAGTCCCTCGGAAGTAAAGGTGGGCATCACCGCGGCATATGTTGTTTCGCCACGGCGAAATCTTTCGGGAACTTACGCTGCGGCGAGCAAAAGGTCTTTCGCTGCGGCGAAAGTCTTTTTCCACGGAACCCATAACTTAAAATTTTCAACCATTTTTATCAAAACAACACAACCCAAAATAAACTCAAAAAGCAAACTTAAACATACACTCAAGCAATCTTCTAAAATCTTATTCTCATGGTAAAATGATTCAATGCAAAAGTTTGAAG
>JANVCQ010000005.1:33123814-33133864 GCA_025531925.1 Erythroxylum plowmanianum | reverse complement strand
TTTTGCAGGTGCTTCAGAGTTAATATCGACCATCTTCATGGATCCAAGCAGTAACGTTCAACCTCACCAAAATCAGGCAGAACCAGAAAGAAATACTAAAAATTAGGTATTCACTAAAGAATGAATTTATTCATTTGATTAGAAATGTGAGATCAACTAATTTTTAGCTTGACAATTGGTTTTTCTGTCGATCTTTACACCTCTTATAGGAAATGGAAATTCTTAAGCCTTTCATTAATCAGAATCTAGCTATTACTGAAGTTTTGGTTGAAAATTTTTCTTACATTATTCCATTCCAAGTTCTATCATCACTACAGAAATCATACATACTTGTTTGAGTGATGGAGAGGACAATGTTATACGGAAGCACAATAGGAATAGGAAATTGATAAATCAATCTTGCATATTGACTCTATAAATTCAATCAAGCAAAACACCTTAGACTTAGATTTTTTGGCATAAACACTTTTATCATTGAACTTCCTTTATATTATGGTTGGCTATGAAAGATAGATTATAAACTATTGATAAGCTGAAGTTTCTTAACATCCCTAACAGATACACTCTGTGTATGAGAGATGAAGACAGCAGCGATCATTTATTTTTTCAATGTCAACTTGTCTCCAATATTTAAAGAACTTTACTTTACAAATGTTATATTCAGCAAGCTCCAGGTGATTAGAATTCCATTAAAAGATGGTGTATCACTATTAACCATCTTGACAACATAATTAAGGGGTACTTCTACTTAGCTATGTCCTTTCTTGTCAAAGCCATATGGGATGAGAGGAATGCTCATATCTTTCATAAAAGAAGTCAAACATTACAACTATTCAGCAACAAAATTCTTCAACAGATCCAATTCATATAGTAGAACTTTGATTATTGTACAAGAACATGGAATGTAACTTCAATGTTTAACAGTTCCTCAATTGTGTTAGTTATGAAATTTTTCCCTGTTGGCCTACATTCTCTTTTCTCCATTTTATAGCCTTCATTAACAACAGACTAAGTCTTCAGCATGTTCTAGTCTCCATCTTTATCTGGATTTATAATCCTATAAGTGTTTAATAAAACTTTATCTTCTCCAATTCTATATCCACTCTTACATAACCTATCTATTTGAGTTCATTAGTAGGATCATCTAAACATCTTGGTTTCTTTAAGGCATTATAAAGAAAAATTAGGCCAATAGTGGTCCAATCTTCTACTGAAATTATGTAGAAATTGACTAATAAAAGATTTAAGATTTTTGTTTTTCTATCCTAAGATTTTCTAGGTTTACACTTTTTCAATGAAGATTGGATTCCTAAATAAAATGCTAGGGCTTAACTTTATGACCTTTTAGCAATAGCTTTTGAATTAAATATGAAAATGAAACGATCTTCTTTATTGACCAAGATTTTTTCTCATGCATATTTTCCCCTATTCTTCTCTATATATAACTATATATAGGTAAATATAGATTTTTTATTTAAGAGTAGCAAATAATAACATTATAACATTTTGAATACTAGCCTGTAGCACTTCGAGAGAGGTGAGAATATCTGATCTTCCTCTTACAATGCTTGTTTAAAAGTCTTCAACTTCCCCTATAGACTATTGTCAATTATAACTGTACTCTAACTTCTAGAGTGAGTGGCAAAGAAAGTTTCTTTACCTATAAAACCAAAAATGGTGAAAGTCTTCTTGTTTGCAACCAAATGATACTCTAATTATAGGGAATCTGGTTAAGGAACAGGAGATTTAGATTTCCTTTAAGATAGTAGGGAATGGATCAAGAAAATTTAAGGAGCAAGAGGGTGTTAAGTTGATATTATAGTTGAGCTTATTTAAGTGGAAGGAAAGGTTAGTAACCAGACCTAGCTTATATAGATAGTTTAAAGGAAGGTTGTTAGTAAGTGGAAGAAGTAGGAGGAAGTTATTGGAGATTAAAGGGGAAGCATTTGTAAAAGAATTGTCCACAGAGATTTATGTGCCTAGAAGCTTGGTGAGAGAACTCTTTCATAGTTTCTTGCTAAAAATGGTAAAGATAATTTAAAATACTAGGCTAAAAAAGGAGCAACCAACTAATTAAGAAAAAGGAAGCAACACAAGGTGGATGGAAAAGAAAAGAAAAGCCAAAGAATTCTAGAAAGAGAATTTTAGAGATAAACTAGAGAATTCTATAAAATTCTGTCCTTTTTATTTTCATGCTAGTGAGATTGAATTTTATCATTTAGAGCATAGAATATGATTCCTTTCCATGAAAACCTCTTTGTCTGCTTATATTAATAGCATTAGCTAGCTATTGAATACGGAATTCTAAATTCTCACTTGATGTAATGATTTATTTTTGTCTCCAATTTCTCAAACTGCTCAAAAAATAATGTAAGTTAATTTCTCTATTACTATTTCCAAAGTTGGTTTCTCTTCTCGTTGTCATAGAGAGGTCAATCATAAGGTGATTTTTTCACTATGAAATTCCTCCTTTTTAGCTGCTCCAAATAAAGTGTGAATGGTTTTGATACCTTGAATATATGTGCCACTGTATAGAATATTAGTTGTTATGGGTAATTTCCTAAATACTCCACATACTTATTTCAGTTTGCAAAGGGATTACCCACTTGACATTTATTACTAATGTGAGCTCCTCCACACAACTCATAATATAATGTTTGAGGTAATCTTATTACTCTTAACACACTATCAATATCTCTTAAAAGTGTTTCAACCTAAACTACTAAGAATGTAACCACATCCATATCCTGAATTCTTATTACCTTAAGTTCCCTAGTCTAATTTGATTTCCACTGATAGTTATTCATTAGCATCTTCTTAATCAAGTCATAGGCAGCATCAAAAGTGTTATTATTCAAGGTCACTATAATAGCTACATCTACAATATGCTTACTTACATGGTCTATACCATTATAAAAGGTCAAAATTTGTAACTATATTAGGATTCCAAGGTGTGGAAACCTCATGAGCAAGTCCTTGTTTCTCTTTCACAACTCCTATAATGTTTCATTATCCAATTATTGAAAAGCTTAGATATTATTCCTTAACTCAACAATTTTCTTTAGCAGAAAATACTTGAAAAAATTTATTTGCTTAGCTATACCATATTATAATTAAAGCTTTAAGTTATGTCTTTAACCATTTTTGTTTTGACCTCTTTGTCAAAATAGAATAAATATAACAAATGGCATTTTCTAGTGCTCTATTGACCTTAAATAAGTTACATATCTCTACAGAATTGGTGATATGTACATTGAGATCTTTATTCAGTAACCTATAAATTGAAAAAATTGGTAAAACATGTACATAATGTTTGATTTGATATAAAAATCTTTTAGTTAAAATCATCAATCTCCTTCTTCTTTACTACATCCCTTTTAATGATGCTTCATATAATTTTAGCATAGTTTTGTGCCTATCCTCCATACTCATTTGATGTCATTTCTCTTAGATAATAACTCTTTTCCTCTCTAGACATGATGGTAAAAAGTATTCTTTCTATCTTTAAATCCTCTTCTAAAAGTTTCTAAGAGAATCTTCTAGTCATAAACTGAAAATTACTTACTAATAAGAATATCTACACAAGTTCATAAAACATATGAAAAACTAGAGGAAATTAAAATGAGATATTAAAAAATCACATTAATAATTTTTATATCTCTTCAGTATGGATTTTCTCTTTGAAAACAAAGTCAAAAAAGTAATGAGTTATTTCTTTTCCTTTACTATTTTAGTACTTAACTAACGCAAGTGTACCTATCATTTTGCAATAGTAAAGTGACAGTAGAGATCGATCCCATGAGAATTTAATTTGCATTAGACTTAGTCCTACTTATTTTTTAAACTGTCAATAACTAAAGTTTAGTCCACCATAAGATCATTGTATAATAGTTAAATATAATATAAATATTAAGAAATACCTAGACCATATTTTTACCTAAAATTATCTTGCATACTTATTTAACTACAAGAAATTATCTTTTAGAAAGATAAGGTTTCACATTCTAATAATTTGCCACCTCATAAAATGAAACCACTTATTCATAAATAGGATAATATATATCTCTATTTGATTAACTTCTCTTAGAATGCAATAAGTTATTTGAAACTCAATAAAAGCCTACCTTAATACAAGAAGGTTTATGTAGATCTATCTTTAGATTCCTATTCAACTTGTAATATATACGATGATGACAATTTACACATAGATTCTCTTGACTATATCTATATATAGATCAAATCAGAACTAAGCTATTTCTTATATATAATCAGTATTAAGAACAACACATATATATCTTACATATAAAGACCTTTAATGGAAATTGAATAAAAACATAAAAATCAACTAAGGTTTCATCTAATCTAGATATAAAAGTACTTATCCACAAATCATCCTTACAAATACAAAAAAAAATTAAAAAGAATGAAAAAAACTCATTTTAAGATATCCCTTGATGAAGGTTTTTGTCCTCTATTGGTGATGGCTTCTTTAGAATAATTTTAAACATCTCTTTATTGAAAATAATCAATGTATATATTTTAAGGCTCTCTTTAGGTAAGCAGCTACCAACCTTAACAAAACCTAAGTCTATAATGAAAGAAAAGTGAAACAAAAAAATAAAACCTAATTTTCACCACATTAATATTTTATAGATGTCTTATATCGTTATATAACTTTCTTGGAATTGAATATACTCTAAGACATGTTCATATCATTGGTTATGTATCCTTCCATTTATCTTCTCCTTGCCACAAAGCCTTCATTTGTCCCAAGATTAGTAGTGATATATGGCCTAATAAATGGGATAAAGGGAAGTTATGTGGTAAGGAGAAGAGAAATAGAAAGATACATAACCCAAAATGAGACCATGTCTTAGGCTATAGAGGAGCATAAGTTAGCATATAGTAATGTGTTAGGCTTTTTCAGTCAAAAGTGATGCTTTCTTCATGTTTTTATGTTAAAATCTCCTGTATTCTTGGTTTTGCCATTCCTCATAAACAGTCTTCTATAATTATATGAAAAGAGACAAAAAAACTAGTTAAACTAAGTAAATTTGGATAAAAATATAGAAAAATATATTCATATTTCATGTTGATTACTAATTATAATGGATAAATATAAACCATTTTTTAAGAGGTTTATGAATGAATCTATCACTCATAATAGCATTCACTAGAAGACTTGTTGAATTATTTGGCCTAATTATAATTAGATAACTTTAAAATGAGTTTGCAATATGGTGTGTGCTTATGAACCTCTAGTAGGGTTGGAGAACAACTTAATTCCAATTCTAGGAAGATCTAAATGAGGTGATTCAGCATATCCCCCCTGATAAGAGAGTTATTCTAGAAGGAGTCTTTAATGGTTGTATAGATGCAACCTCAAAGGGATATTCATGGACTCATGGGTGTTTTAGGTACAGTGATAGGAATAGTAGTGGGACTACTTTATTTTTCTTATACTAGGATTTGAGTTGGTGATAGCTAAAGAGGAGCACGTGGTGAATTTTAAGAACAGAAACACAAAAACTCAAATTGACTACTTCCTCGTAAGGTAAAGTGATTGACCTAGTTGTAAGAATTGTAAGGTGATACCTAATACTTGCTTCTTAACTCAGTATAAATTGTTGGTTTTGGATCTTATAGTTAAGAGTTAGAGGAAGAAGAGAAGTCCTAGAAGGTGTGCTAGAGTCAAATGGTGGAATCTTAAAAAGGGTATGGTAGAATAATTTAGTAATAGAGTAATATATGAAGAATAATGGAAATTAGAAGGAGATGCTAAGCAGATGTGGGAGAGAGTAGCAACTCTTTTAAGGAACGCAACTATAGAGACCTTAAGTGTTTCTAAAGGGTTTAGGGTTAGTAAGGGGGAATATTGGTGGTGGAATGAAGATGTACAAGAAAAGATTAGGATTAAGAAGTATGTCTATAAAGCTATATTGGATAGCACCGTAAAGGTAGATAGAGTAGTTAATAGAGAAAGTTATAAACTAGCAAAAAAAAAGGAAAAGAAGATAATGTTAAAGCTAAAAGTAAACCGTATGAGAAATTATACTAACTATTGGAAACTAAATATGGAGAAAATGATATTTTAAGTTGATGATAGCTAGGGAATGGAAAGTGAGAGACTCATATCAAGTTTGTTGTATAAAAGATAAAGTAGAGTGGGTGCTCACAGTTGAAAAAGACATCAAGAGATGACGGCAGAGGTACTTTTATATCTTTTTCTATAAAGGCCAAGAGGATAACATCTCTTTAGGTCATCTTAGTATGTCCAAGAGGTATCATAACTTTATTTATTTTTAGTATATTACAAGGGAAGAAATTAAAAAAGCATTGACACAAATGAAGAGCGGAAAGGAGATACCCATAAAGGTGCAGAAGAGCCTAGGTGAAGAGGGTCTTACTTAGCTAGTCAAGATTTTTAATATGATCCTTAAGTCTGCCAAAATTCTAGATGAATGGAGATTTAGTATGTTAATTATTCTATAAAAGAACAAAGGGGACATCCAAAGTTTTAACAACTATAGAGGCATTAAACTAATCATTCAAACCATAAAGTTATGGAGAAGGTGATTGAGAAGAGAGTGAGAAAGGATGCTTCTAACTTGGAAAACCAGTTTGAATTTATGCTATAAAGGCCACAGAAGAAGCTTTACATCTCTTTAGAAGATTAATGGAATATTACAAGAAAAGACAACATAACTTACATATGGTTTTTATTGATTTAGAGAAGGTGTATGAAAGTGTACCTAGGGAAATCATATGGAAGTGTTTAAAAGTTAAGGGAGTTCATATAACCTATTTCCAGGTTATTAGGGATATGTATAAAGGTGTAAAAATTAGAGTGATGATGATAGGAGGACATACGAAGCATTTTTCTATCGATATTAGGCTAAACCAAGAGGAATCCTTTTTGTTTATAGTAGTGATTAGTAAGCTCACCAAGAACATTCAAAAGGATATTCTTTGGTGTATGTTATTTGTTGATGACATTGTTTTAGTTGATGAGACAAAAGAGGGTGTCAACGTCAATCTAGAACTTTAGGACACGTTAGAGTCGAAAGGCTTTAACTTAAGTAGGATTCAGATTGAGTATGTAGAGTATAACTTTTTGAGCTATAGGGTGGCCACCGATGTAGATGTAAAGATTGGTTTAGAAATTGTACCATAAAAGAGTGCTTTAAGTATCTAGGGTCTATCATCTAGAACAACGGAGAGATTAATGAAGACATAGTTTACCATATTATATCAAGGTGGCTTAAATGGAGAAGTGCATAAGGAGTTTTATCTGACAAGAAGATGCATAATCATATGTTAATGGTGGCAAAGATAAGGATGCTTTGTTGGATGTGCAACCTTATTAGAAGAGATAAGGACACAAATGTAATGGTAAGAAACAAATTAAAGGTGGTTAATATTATTGAAAAATTAAGAGACTTAGGGCTTAAGAGGTTTGGACATGTTAAAAGGAGATATCTAAATTGTAACACTCGATATTTGATTTACCCGGTACATCGGAAAAAAAATCAGTATTTGAGACTAATGTCATTAAAACCAGGAAAGTGAATTACGATTTTTGATGACATCAAATTAATAATGTTTCACACTTTTTCGATGGTCACAGGAAATTGTACGAGCAGATTTTAAAGAATCAGCACAAGAGGGGCATTTTTGTAAATAATGAACAAAGTGGCTTATAAAAGAAGCTAAGTACAAATAAGACAAAACTCTTATCTTCTTCCTCCTCCCTCACGTGGCTGAACTGAAACAAAAAATGAAAGTGAATTGTTTGAGGACATTAGAGTCAGAATTGGATGATGAGTTCTCTTATGAAATGCTCTGAAATGTGTCATCTAAGTGTTATATAAAGGGAATTTTAATTGGCTGAGTATCCTGTGAGATACGGCTAAATGAGTGAAGGGTGTTACTGACCTTAATGACACATAAGAGAACAGAAACAGGACAGTTTTATAGAAATCACAATAAATACAAATTACATCATTTTTTATCTGTCTTTGGATATGTGATATCCATATGAGTCTATTAAAATTGATATTTGAATCACCTCAATTGGATAAGAAATGAATAAGTTATAATGATTTGAGGTAGGAAGGGTCAAACTCATGATAGAATATGAAGGCTAACTATAAATGGGATATTTGGAAGTCTTAATGACCGAATTAGAAAATGATCATAAAAGAAAAAATGTGAATTTATGTGTTAACTAGAGGTATGGAAAGTTTTAAAAACATTGGACCTATGTATAAAAAGTTATTCCTTCGCAAATGAGACCTATGCGGATGAATCAGTGAAACCGAATAGGTTCAAGTATGATTAAGCTAATCAAGACATAAAGAATCAGATACTCGAAATTGTGAGCTAAGTTGGACATAATGAAGTCCAAGACTCCTAATTTCAAAGGAAAATTTGGCTTGAAACCAATTTGATCATTATAGAAGAAAATATAAATTTTATAATGATATATGTTAAGAAATGAGATTTATGTAAGAATGACTAATGCGAGTATATATAATTTTTATGCATGTTACCCAATAGCTTATGAAAACAGATGAGGAATAGAACTAGAAGTCGTACCTAGTACCTCTCAAGTTTAAGAAAATTAGAAAAGAGATCAAAACCCCTGAGTCAGTCGAAGTGAGTATAATCATGCTACTATACTTGTGTAGTAATCCTTTTTTTTAATCTTACGGCTTGTTGAATTGTTCTCGAATCTATATAACTTATTTGATATATGACTCCAAGTGATTGAGTCTAGCATATTGTGTGCCAGATTGATAGGATGATATTCAAATTCTTTGCATCTTCTGGTCCCTTTGTTATGTTGAACCTATTAATTACAATTCTTTGATGAATCATGTTTTTCTTGTTAGCCATGATTGATGAGTTCACAGGATACCCAGTTGATGGAGTATATTATCAGACCATACGCACATAGGTAACCTGCTGGTGATGGGTTAGATCCAGGTCTTACTTGGAGAGGGCAAGCCTCCAGGGGCAGGGTTAGGCCAACCTTGTCTAGAATCAGAAAAGGGGAGATACGCCGTATTAACATGCCTCTATCTCTTCCTAAGAAATTCAAAAAATCAGAACTCAGAAATGAGAAAGTTTAGAATTAGAAATCCTATAGAACTCTACCAAAGAAAGAACCTAGAATTTAGAAAGAACCCAAAACTCAGAAGAAAAAAAATTCAGAAACCAGATCCATTTTTAAAATAGAACAATCCATAATGAGATTTATTATGATACTCATGTGATTGCCGCATTTGAAATTACTACCTGTTTATTCATTGATACCATGTATTGTTGCTTAGAATGCCACAGACCATTCTTGTGAAGCTAGCCTTGTGTTACATAGCCTCACAAGTATGGTAGCATGTTTATATCTCACTAAGTCATGTTGTAGACTCACCTTTCAGTATCATCATTTCATGGGATTAGCAGATCGCACGAGAGAGAAATCCAAGCCTTTTGAGACTTGCTTGGATAAACAGACAAGTAATTTTTTTGGCATGATGTAAATTGCAGATGCTTATAGCTGCTTCACGGTTTCTCATAATCATATGTACACGATACATGTATGGATATGCTATGTTATTGAGAACGATGTCAGTTGATGATATGAGATGATCATAGATTGACAGATTATAAGTAATAATGTATGTTAGAATTACAGATTGAGATCCTTACTGCATTCAAAACTGTTAAGCAGGTATAAGGATTAATGAGACAAACGAATGGGTCATGCTGAATTTTCAATAGAATATAGAAAAGTTAGGTTTACTACGGGTTTTGTTGGCATTAAGCCTACCCATTCCTTAGTGCCAACATGGTCCAAAAGATGGGTCATTTCAGATGGTATCAGAGCCAAAGGTTTCATAAGAGTAAGGATCTTGTGATCTATTTGATGTACAGAAAGTATTAAAGAAAAGTTTAATAGTTACCAAGAATGAGAAAGAAAGAGATAAGGATGTGTGCGGGAATGAGAAGTAGAATGGATAGGCTACTAACTATACAAAGAACCCCAAA
>JANVCQ010000005.1:33102018-33123714 GCA_025531925.1 Erythroxylum plowmanianum | reverse complement strand
TGAAAGGAATACCTCATAATATATTATTAACAAGTCATAATGTTAATACATGAATCACAAATATCCATTGGCCTAGGTACACTACTAACAAGAACAAGATACATACACTATGAGTTGCTGGTGTTTCCTTTTGGTTTAACAAATGTACCAACGACCTTTATGGATTTGATGAATATAAGTTTCAAGCTGTATTTGGATAAATTCATTGTGGTTTTCATTGATGACATATTCTAGAAGCCAAGAAGAACATGAAAAACACTTGGCAATGGTGTTACAAATCCTTAGAGATAATCAGTTATATGCCAAGTTAGCAAAGTGTGAGTTCTGGCTCGACAGAGTGGGTTTCCTGGGTCATATAGTTAGTGAAGAAGGGATTCAAGTAGACCCTCAGAAGGTGGAAGCTGTGTCTAATTGGCCTAGACCTACTAATGTTACCGAAGTACAAAATTTCTTAGGTATGACCGGTTATTACAGATAATTTCTAAAAGATTTTTCCAATATAGCTAGTCCACTGACAAGGTTAACACAGAAACAAGTGAGATTTGAGTAGGATGATTCCTGTGAGCAAAGTTTCCAAAAGATTAAGGAATGTCTCACATCATCTCCAATGTTAGCATTGGCTTCAGGGTAAGGTGATTATGTGATATATTGTGATTCCTCCAAAGTTGGTTTAGGCTATGTATTGATGCAGAATGGGAGAGTAATTGCCTATGCTTCCAGATAATTAAGAAAACTTGAAGTAAACTATCCTGCCATCATTTAGAAATGGCAACCGTGATATTTGTATTAAAAATTTGGAAACACTATTTATATGGTGAAAAAAGTGAAATATATACAGATCATAAGAGTCTTCAGTACATTCAACAACAGAAAGAGTTGAATCTAAGACAGAGATGGTGGATTGAGTTACTGAAGGATTATGACTATCAAATCTTGTATCACCCAGGTAAAGCCAATGTAGTGGCTGATGCTCTGAGCAGAAAATCAATGGGGAGTTTGTATCATATCCCCGTTCAAAAGAAAGAGCTAGTTAAAGATTTAAATGGGTTATTTAATATGGGATTGCACTTGGAAGTATTTGATTCTCAAGTATTACTTGCTCAATTCCAGGTGAAACCCAATTTAATTGACGAGATTAAAACTACCCAAGACAATGATCCTGAGCTAGCTAAATTAAGAATAGTTGTCCAGGATGGTAAGGTGACAGAGTTTAGTATAGTGGATGGAGTATTGAAATGTGGTAACAGGTTATGTGTATTTGACATAAATGGGATAAGACAAAGAATTATGCATGAGGCACATTACATACCCTATAGTGTTCACCCTGGAACCACCAAGATGTACCATGATGTTAAAGGTACATATTGATGGATGGGTATGAAGAAAGATGTAGCCCAGTTTGTATCCACCTATTTAACTTGTTAACAAGTCAAATTTGAACATCAGAAGCCCACTAGACTACTACAGGAGCTACCGCTACCCGAGTGGAAATGGGAGCGGATTACCATAGATTTTGTGATTGGACTGCCAAGAACGCCTAAGGGGCATGATTCTATTTGGATTGTAGTCGATAGACTCACCAAGTCAACCCACTTTATAGCAGTTAGAACCACTTATAATACAGCTTAGTTAGCCCAGTTATATGTTGACATAATTGTGAAGTATCATAGAGTGCCAATGTCTATTATTCCTGATAGAGGAACACAATTCACTTCTAGATTCTGGTAGAAACTATAAGAAGTCATGGGTATACAGTTGAATTTTAGTACAGCATTTCACCCACAAACTGATGGGCAATCAAAAAGAACCATCCAAACACTTAAATACATGTTTTGAATGTGTGTCTTCGACTTTGGTGAAGATTGGGAACATCATTTGCCTTTAATAGAATTTGCTTACAAAAACAGCTACCATTCTACCATTGGGATGGCACCTTACAAGGCATTGTATGGCAGAAAGTGCAGATCTCCACTATGTTAGACAGAAGTAGGAGAAAAACAGTTAGAAGAACCAGACTTAATTCAAGAAACATCTGCAAAAGTTCCTTTGATATAGGAAAGATTAAGAATGGCCTTCAGTAGGCAAAAGAGTTATACAGATTCTAAGAGAAGGGATGTACAATATGAACCAGGTGATCAAGTTTTCTTAAAAGTCTCTCCTATGAAAGGTGTAGTCAGATTTGGAAAGAGAGGGAAGTTGAATCCTAGATATATTGGACCATTCGAGATCCTTGAAAGGGTCAGAAATGTGTCATATCGGTTGGCTTTGCCTCCTCATCTTAGCTACGTGCATCCAGTTTTCCATATATCAATGTTAAGAAAGTACATTCCAAATCCTTCTCACGTATTACAAACTCTAGAAGTGGAAGTAGCAGAGAATCTTTCTTATGAAGAAACTCTAGTTGCCATCATGGATATACAGATTAGAAAATTGTGGAATAAAGAGATTCCAGTGATTAAAGTCCAATGGCAGAATTAAAGAATTGAGGAATGAACATGGAAAACAGAAGAATCAATGAGAAACAGATATCCACAGTTGTTTCCCCAATAAGGTAAATTTCTAAAATTCGTGGGCAAATTTTAATAAGAGAGAGAATGTAACACTCGGTATCTGATTTACCTGATACACTGAAAAAATTTGATATTTGAGACTAATGTCATTAAAACCAGGACGGTGAATTATAATTTTTGGTGACATCAAATTAATAATGTTTCACACTTTTTTCGGAGGTCACAGGAAATTGTACAAGCGGATTTTAAAGAACCAGTACAAGAGGGCCATTTTTGTAAATAATGAACAAAGTGGCTTATAAAAGAAGATAAGTACAAATAAGATAAAACTCTTATCTTCTTCCTCCTCCCTCACGTGGTTGAACCATGGAAGCTCCTCTCTCAAAAATTTCAAGCTTTGCAACAAGAATGTGAAGGTGAATCAAGTCGATCAGTCAATACAAAACGGTAAGCCTCGATCCCGACACTTGATTCTACCAATTGGAATTTAGTTTCTCACCTTCTTTTGCCATAGCTATGAAACCTATTTGGTAAAATTTATGGGTTTGATGATTTTGATGATGGATTCTCATTCTCTGATGTCTAATGACAAATTAACATGAGGAAATTTTCATTGTTATGGTGATTTGGGGCTAAACCAAAACCTAGGGTTTTGGAGTTCAAAGCTGCCAATGGAGGCAGATTTGTAGGTCCTTCTTATACATTTTTTTAAGCTGTTTAACGTGTAAATTTTGAGAAACTCAAAATTTGGAAGTTGTAGATACAGATGTCTACTGTATCCCTGAACTTTTTTTAGGAAATGAGATATAAGTCCCTAATTGAAACTGGTTCAGAATACTAGCAGGATTGAAACACAAAATGAAAGTGAATTGTTTGAGGACTTTAGAGTCAGAATTGGATGATGAGTTCTTATTATGAAATGCTCTAAAACGTGTCATCTAAGTGCTGCATAAAGGGAATTTTAATTGGATGAGTATCATGTGAGATATGGCTAAATAAGTGAAGGGTGTTACTGACCTTAGTGACACAGAAGAGAACAGAAATAGGACAGTTTTATAAAAATCACAATAAATAAAAATTACATCATTTTTGAGCCGTCTTTGTATATGTGATATCCATATGAGTCTATTGAAAATGGAGATTTGAATCACCTCAATCGGATAAGCAATGAATAAGTTATAATGATTTGAGATAGGAAGGGTCGAACTCGTGACAGAATCTTAAGGCTAACTGTAAATGGGATATTTGGAAGCCTTAATGACCTAATTAGAAAATGGTCATAAAAGAAAAAATGTGAATTTATATGTTAACTAGAGGTATGGAAAGTTTGAAAAACATTGGACCTATGTATAAAGAATCAGATACTCGAAATTGTGAGCTAAGTTGGATATAATGAAGTCCAAGACTCCTAATTTCTAGGGAAATTTTGGCTTGAAACCAATTTGACCATTATAGAAGAAAATATAAGTTTTATAATGATATATGTTAAGAAATGAGATTTATGTAAGAATGACTAATGCTAGTATATCTAATTTTTATGCATGTTACCCAATAGCTTATAAAAGCAGACGAGGAATAGAACTAGAAATCATACCTAGTACCTCTCAAGTTCAAGAAAATTAGAAAAGAGATCAAAACCCTGAGACAGTCGAGTTGAGTATAATCATACTGCTATACTTGTGTAGTAATCCTTTTTTTTAATCTTGCGGCTTGTTGAATTGTTCTCAAATATGTATAACTTATTTGATATATGACTCCATGTGATTGAGTTTAGCATGTTGTGTGCCAGATTGACCATATGATATTCAGATTCTTTGCATCTTCTGGTCCCCTTGTTAGGTTGAACCTATTAATTGTAATTATTTGATGAATCATGTTTTTCTTGTTAGCCATGATTGATGAGTTCACAGGATACGCAGTTGATAGAGTATATAATCATACCATATGCACATAGGTAACCCGTCGGTGACGGGTTAGATCCAGGTCCTACCTGGAGAGGGCAGGCCTTCAAGGGCAGGGTTAGGCCAACCTTGTGTAGAATCAGAAAAGGGGAGATACGTCGTACTAACATGCCTCTGTCTCTTCCTAAGAAATTCAAAAAATCAGAACTTTTAAATGAAAAAACTTAGAATTAGAAATCCTGTAGAACTCTACCAAAGAAAGAACCAAGAATTTAGAAAGAACCCAAAACTCAGAAAAGAACCCAGAACTCAGAAAAAAAAATTTTCAAAAACCATATTCATTTTTAAAATAGAACAATTCATAATGAGATTTATTATTGATACTCATGTGATTGCCGAATTTGAAATTACTACCTGTTTATTCATTGATACCATGTATTGTTTCCTAGAATGCTATAGACCATTCTCGTGAAGCTAGCCTTGTGTTACCTAGTCTCACAAGCATGGTAGCATATTTATATCTCACTGAGTAGTGTTGTAGACTCACCTCTTACTATCATCATTTTAGGGGATTAGCAGATCGTACGAGAGAGAAATCTAAGCCTTTTAAGACTTGCTTGGATAAACAGACAAGTAATTATTTTGGCATGATGTAAATTGCATATGCTTATAACTACTACATGGTTTGTCATAATCATATGTACATGATACATGTATGGATATGCTATGTTATTAAGAATGATGTCAGTTGATGATATGAGATGATCATAGATTGGCAGATTATAAGTTGATAATGTATATTAGAATTACATATTGAGATCTTTACTACATTCAAAACTATTAAGCAGGTATAAGGATTAATGAGACAAATGAATGGGTCATGCCGGATTTTCAGTAGAATATAGAAAAGTTAGGCTTACTACGGTTTTGGTGGCATTAAGCCTACCCATTCCCTAGTGCCAACACAGTCCAAAAGGTAGGTCGTGTCATAAATACTCCAGTGAGAAGATGTTAGAAGATTGCACTTAGAAACTCGAAGGAGAAAGGACGACATAAGAAGAATTGAGGGAGGTGAACAAGAATGATATGGCTCTATTAAAACTTACCAAAGACATGGCCCTTAACAGAAATCTTTGACTTACTAGGCTATAAATAATGGTCCTCACATAGAGAGATCCTTGTCATTCTCATAAGTCTTTTAAGCATTTTTCTTTTGTATTTAGCCTAAACATTTAAATATAAAGTAGTTATCTCTTAGTGATTTAGCCTAAATATTTCCTTACTGAGCTAAAAAATTTTCTTGTAATTACTTATTTGATTTATTTATTTTCTTGTCTTCTTTCTTGTATGTATATTTATTTACTTATGTTTATCTTTTTTACTCTTTACTTTGTTCTATTTTTATCTTATATTTTAATTTATTACTTATTTTAGATTTTTGTTTAATAAGTATTTATTTTATTTTATAATTATTATCTTTTATGTCTATTTTATTTTTATTTTATTATTTTAATATGTATACGCTTATATACATTTTTATTTCCACGTGAGTCTATTAAAAATAATCTATTTACTAGTTAGGGGTAAGGCTGCTTAGTACTTGACCTCCCCAGGCCCTACGTATCAGCGAGATTGTTGTTGTTTAAAAAAATTTTGCACTTAATATATTAAAAAATTGTCATGCTTGTCAAATTTATTTTGATAACCATAATGCCTTGACCTTCTTAGTATATAAAATTTCATATGTCCCTTTTCTAAGTTAGGCATAAATCTTATTCTCCTAATCAATTTGTTAGCTTCTAATGGTCATTGATTCATTTTAATGGCTATTACTTAATTCAATAAATATATCAAAGTTTCTTTATGTGCTCTGGTAAATGTAAACTAGATTAAGCTTTTAGCATAGTTTTGAGAGCCTTTTCCTTATATTTAGATGTTTTAATTGATTTAGTACTTAATGTGGTTTAATTTTTGTTTATAAGCCTTATTTAAGCTCCTCAATAAAGAAAGAACGAATTTAGGTAAGTACCAGCCAATTTGAAGATGTTTGGCATGATTTTAGGGGAGAATAACACCAGTTAAATATGAACATATATTCTTAAAATATGGGTAAAAAGTGGAACCATGCATTATAGTTTTCAATGTGAACTTTCCATATAAACAACATGACAGAAATATGACCCTTTATTCATGCCTTCAAATCCATATTCTCAAGATAAACCCTCAGAAACATAATATAGTGTTTAGTTTTCAAGTTACCAAGCTAACACATATGCAATACATAACCATATTAGTCTCATGTTGGTGGCAAATAAGATTCTAGGTTTTTTATTTAAATGGATAAAAAGCAATAAGGATAAAGAGAGAAATCATAAAGAGTCAAACTAGAGCACCCTAGGATAAGAAAGGAGCAACTTTAGAGATAAAGATGAGAATTCCAATAAGTTTCAACTAAAGAGCATAAAGATTTCGATATTTATGATAATTAATTATTTTATCTTATTTCAACTAAAGAACATAAAGATTTCTATATCTATGATAATTGATTACTATATCTTATTTTCTTTCTTGCTTTTATTTGATTTCGGATTCTTATCTTATTTCTTTCAGATGGAATGAACCCCATAATTATTATTTTGGATTAATTCTTTGATTAAATGAAAGAACTAAGTTATCTTATGGATTGACATGATTATTACTTTGTGATTAAATTGAGATTTAGTAGCATTTTTTATTCACTTGTAAATTTCGCATATACGGATTAGGGAATCATATGTATGAGTAGATTATGGCTTGTAATAAGAGTTTTATGTAATCCTAGAGATAGTAACATATAAATCTTTTGAGTTGGAGTCAAGTCTCATAGAAATTCATAGAATGTTTTCCCCAACAACGACGCCAAAATTGACAGTGTGTCGTAACACTAGTCAAAATAAAAACTAGACTACTAATATAGTAGTGATGAGTCTAGGTTGATCCAATAAAGAGTGTGTGTTGTTGAAATGAAATTAATTGATGTTTAGGATTAGCAGGTTTTGGTTTTAGAAAATAAAATGAAACTAGAATAATAAAAATAAATTAAGGAAAACATGCAAAAAATGATAAAAGTGGGGAATTCAATAGGGACCTGGTTCTTTGCTTTAATCTCAGCCTACATCCTAATTAAACATATTTTATTGATTTGTTGTTCTCAAACCTCTCCTAGAATAACCCGAGTTTTCCCTTAGGTAGTATTTAATCAAGATACGATCGTTAATTAGTCCTAACCACTGAATAACCTAGTACATGATCTCCAGATTTAATTATGCAATAGCATTATAAATTAGGAAAACTGATTAATCAAGGCAACAACCACATGCAATGCATCATTTAACCTAGGTCACGTTATCCCTAATGATTACGAATCATTAGTCGCTATATATGAATTTCAACTTAACAATTACGAATTATATCAAAATTCTAGCAATGAGTTTGCCAATAAATGATTCAATGAACGTATTAAAATAATCTTTTCATAATACCTAATGGGTTCATACACAAATAACCGAACAATAACAAGAATATAATCTTTCTTAAGGACAAGCAAATGATCGAGTATGATGGAATTTGATAAGTGTTAAATAGACTATGTTCTTAGTCTAATTTTGAAACCATTTTCTTTATTAGATATTTTTATATGATTTGGTACTTAATATGGATTATACTTTATTTTAAGGCCTCATTTTAGTTTCCCAACAAGGTAGAAATGAATTTAGGCAAATTTTAGCCAAGTTAGAGAGGTTTTGGCTTGATTTGAGAGGAACACAAGTCAAACATACACTTATGATTTCAAAATGTAAGTTAATTATAGACCTATGTTTAACCTGTGTTAGTCCTTAGTGTATTTTTTCTTCAATAATTTGCCACATAAACAAATTGACCCAAACATAAGCATGTTTTCATGGCCTTTAGAACTGTATTAGTAAGATAAAGCCTCAAATGTTTGATTGAATTACTGTATTATAAGTTAACAAGGTTTTAACAAAAAAATGTGTTTGTCCTTTATTGGTAATAACTGTTAGACAAATTCTAAGGTTTTGTGTTTAAAAAGTAAAGGACAAAGAGAAGTCTTATAGAGCTAAATTAGAGCATCTTGGAATGAGAGATAAGTAACTTTAGAGACAAAGAAGGGGATTTCATCAATATTTAATCAAAGAACATCAAGAGTTTAAGAATCCATGAGAAAGACTTATTTCTTATTATTTCTTTATTATTGTTAGATTTCTTCACCTTAGTATGAACTAAACTGGGGTAGACCTTAATGTGATAATCCTTACAACTATTATATTTTTATTAATTCTTGATTTACTAAATGACATCATTATCTTATGAATTATTAATGGTTAGTACTTGTGATTAACTTGGTATTTGATAGCATTTTTATTCAATTTTATATTTCATAAAGAGGAATTGATAAATCATATATAGGAATAGATCATAGAATAAATGATAATAGTTACGTAGAATTCTAGACATAGGATCATATAAATCTTCTAGGCTAGAGTCAAATCTATCATAGGAATTTAGAGAATAAGTTAATGTATTCTTAAGGATTTTGATTAGAAACAAACTTCAAATTAAAGTTAAGGATATGAGTTGTATATCTTAAGAAAGAATATAATGGTAACATTATAATTTCTATTCATTTAAGGTACTAGGCTTAATAATTGAATCTAGATAAATACAAGAATAAACAAATTCTAGTGGGATTCTGCATTTAGATATTAATGATCAATCAATTGCTTTATGATCTTAATGATCAATTGATTGCTTAATTCTTGCTCATTGCTTTATTTTTGATATTTCATATTAGTAATTTTAGTTTTTTAATCCTTTCCTTTAATTTAATAATCCATTTTGTTAGATTAGATGGTAGAAATATAATTAATAATAGTTTTATGGGATCAACACTCGTATTTTCTATATTGTACCCGTATTTTCAGATCAGGATTATCTTACTTAAAATAAGATATGGTTTAGTTTTGTAGGCTATATAACATGATACCCAATAAGAATGTGTGGCTCTTCCATGTGTTATATAACATTCTTACATGTCTTAAATATTAAGGGTTATTGATGTCATTGGACAAGGCTGACATTCTTTTATTACCAATTATCCTAATTTCCCTCTTTCCCCTTATTTTCTAGTTTTTTATTATTCTTATATGTTATGTACATTTGGGAAAATGTACAACTAAAGGGAGATAATTAATTACTATTTCTTATCATTTTTGTTAAAATTAGCTTAATAGGGAAAACTTATATTTTGAAAGAATATTTATTGAGATAATTCATTCTAATTTTGTTTTTTATGATTTGACTCGCTATACAAATATTCATGAGCATTAATGATTAAGTTAATTTTAATTACTTCATTAATTTTGAAAATGAGTATTTTTTATTTGCATTATGATATTTTTGTATTATTTGGACATATAATGGAGTTAAAAGTTAATTCCTTTTAAGCATTTTTTATTGGAGCATTTTCAACATCCCAATAAAAAACATTTAAATAAGTAAGAATTACATAACTTCACTCTATTGAATTCAAGATAAGTAAAAGAGTTTAAATTAAAGAGAGGCATTATTAGACATTAGAAACTGGTAGCCTAACTAAGTAAAAGGGAGTATTCATGACAAGGTATTTACTCTTACGCTAAAAGGTTATGTCATTTTTCAAACAAGACTTTGATTACTCTTATGTTAGTTTAAAGTCAGTTTTTTTCTTTTCTTTAAATAAGAGTTATGAAATTGTTTGAAAGTTGAAGCATCATTTTTATATATGTTTAGTTTATGCATTTAGTTAAATTTGATTGATTAATTTAATGTTTGAAGGATTGTGGAGTTGAATTGAAATAACTTATTACTTGATGTAAGTAACTTAAATTCTTAGAAAATTGATGAACATTGCAAGTGAATGGATATTAGAGATTCTTGATTGATCCCATTGATTTGCCAAAGACATTAATAGAGTTGCCATTTATTTAAGTTAAGAGCAATTAAATTGATTTGCTTAAGGACAAAAAAAATGTTTAAATGTTTGGGAGTTGGATAAATACAAATTAGAATATATTTTTAACTTAATTTTGGGAACATTTTGCTTGTTTTGATGATTTTTATTGGATTTAGAACTTAATGCAACTTATATTTTGTTTGCAAGCCTTGTTTTAGCTTCACAATGAAAGAGGAACAAATTCGAGTAAGTAGGGTCAAGTTAGAGAAGTTTTGGTACGAATTTAAAGGAATATGGGTTAAATATAAACCCATATTCTTAAAAAACATGTCAAACATAGAAAAATGTTCACAGTACACAGGTCAAACATAAACATGTGTTTGAACTATATAGGTTATTTGTGCATTTTGTTTCTTCACAAATTTGTTGCATGAACGACACATTCAAAACAAAAACATGTGCTTATAGTCTTTAGACTTATGTTATTAAAATAACCCTTAGAAGTGTGATATGATGTTTAGGTATTAAGTTACTAATTCAAAAAAGATGTGTAACATAGACATATGTTAGTGTTAAATTATACAGAAGTTCTAAGATTTTATTCTTAAAAGGATAGAGATGGATAGGAATGATCTAAGCTATCTAGTGAATTATTCATGGTTATGACTGAATTGAAATTTCCTAGCATTTCATATTTCATATACAAGGATTAAGAAAGTATATGTATGAATAGATTATGGCATAAATAATAAGGATTGGTTTGTATGTCTTGAGGAAAAACATAGTTGTAACTTTGAAATTTTACCAATTCAAAGGTAAATGATTAACTCAAGATAAATTTCAAGCATAGAAAGTTTTTAGTGGTACCCCAAATCTAGATATAAATTATCAATTGATTACTTTACTCTTTCTTATTACTTTAGTTTGTTATTAAATAATTGAGTTCCTTAATCTTTTTCTTTAAGTCAATCATATTATTTTTCAGATTAGATAACATAAAGATCGTTGACAATAATACTTTTAGTCCTTATATGATCGACATTTGTATTCACTAGGTTATAATATAAGAATAATAAGTGCACTTACCTAGTTGATCTTTAGTATTTTCTAGTTTGAATACAACATCACGCCATGCTCATGTTACTTATTGGAATTTCAAAAATTTTATAAAATTAGATATCAATTTTTGACATGGATCTTTAAACAATATTATTACTAATAATGCCTTAAACTTAAATATTGTTTCTATCTAAAAGATTAACTATTAATTCAATATATGATATTTGAACTCCTCACCATATCATCTATAGATGAATGAGTGGTTGAACAAAAACTCAAAAATTAAAAAGATCATTTAAAATAGGGTGGTAACTTATAAAGGCTAGTACAACATATTTCCTTATATTCTTTATATTTATAAGATAAGAATATGAACTTTGATTAGGGAGATTTATTATTCCTTGGTTTATGAGAATGAAGTAGTAATTCCTACTAAGGTATAATTTTTGTACCTTAAGATACTAAATAAGTTTGAGCTAAAAGAAGAAAAAATAAATAAAATATGATATAATTTAATTTAATTAAAAAAGGGGGTTCATAACTCTGTGACATAGACAACTTGAATTACTTAGAAATATAAAAAGAAAAAACATACATACCTTTTTATCCTAGGGACTTCTTCTTATAAAAGATTCTTTCAATTTAAAAACAAGTTGATGATAAATAGGCTCTTAACTATAGGGATCCTTATTGTAGCACCCCACTCTCGCGATGCGTACTCGACATCTTGAGGGATATCCAAGTGCGTACCCCGCTAAGGTGGCATACTAGAACTGTCCAAACTCATTGAAACTCAGTACAATTTTTTTCACATTTATTATATGCATATGCGAAAATCAGTAATCAAATCGGGCTCATACTTTTAGTTTATAAAAATCAAAATCACAATCACCATTACACTTTGGTCAATCTCTTTTACAAAACATTTCCAAATTTCACCAATTATTAGACACGGAAATATTTGAATACATATTGTACAAAAATCGCAGAATATACAATTTTATACAAAAATAAGAAAATACAAGTGTAGATGCAAACTGATCCCGATCTCTATCTCTTACTTGAATGCAGTAGTTAGACTCCCATCTGCCCAATAAGGTAACTCTCCTGAACTTGAAAAATATTACAAATTTTGGGTGAGTTTTGTGAGCTCAGTGAGTGACCATCCTCGATAGCTCACTCAGTCACATAACACATAATTCACAATATTTATCTAATAATCACATACACTTGATCAATCATTTCACATTTTACATTCAACGCATTATAATCATTCATATTATACATATGCAGCACATGAGATTCATTTTTCATTTGTTACTTTGTTGTGATCGAGTGTCTCAATTGTCCCATATCTATTATGGATATCGAGCTCATTAATAACTTTCTCGTATCCGTTGGAGATATCGGGCTCATTTTACATAGTGAGCCTTGGCTCTTATACACTTTCTGAGCGTTAAGCTCTTTTTTCACAATCTGAGCTTTAAACTCTTTTTTGATGGCTACTCCAGTCACAACTACCTTTATGTTTCATGCATTCATGTAATGGAATGCATTACATATCATATGCTCAATCGGTCATATGTTTACATATTCACATTCAATTCACATTTTCCATCAGACCCAAAGTCCAGCATTCATCATCATTGTTGAGTAACACTTTTTCAATTATATACATATTCACATGTTTCTTCAGAACTAGGTATGATATTCAAAGACCACATTTAGAAGCACTTATTTCATCATGTTCATGTATAAATAGCACTTCAATATTTCATTCAAGCATCAGAAACCTCGGACCTTCATTGTTCGGAATCACACAATCAAATCACATTCACATCTCATTTATAATCACTCAATTCATAACTTAAACAAAACAAACAATAAAGTAAGACCATCTAGGTCTACTCACAGTACGCTCCAGATTAACATTTGCTTCTAAGATCTAGAATCTTTTGAATGTGGATGTTTATCCTACATATCAAAATTATGCAATGCACATGTTGCACACATATTATTAATAATTGCACAATCACACACATATGTATGTATGTAATGTATAATGCATGCTCAATGACAATCTCGGGTATATTATCCAATTTCACATCTTATGCTCCTTTTTAGATCATAATTTAATCATTCATCATTTATTTTCTATCATTATATGCTCTTATTATCAAATTCTTATTGACTTTAACTTAATACAATTTACTCCTCTTCTTTGAATCACAACTTCAATCATGTGAATATCTTTATTCCCAAACAAACTCATACCTTTGGTACTTTGATATCAACAATTCATTCACTAATGTTATTCCAATATGACAAGATTACACATTATCCAAACTCTCCTTTCTTCTTACAAATTTCTCCAAATTTCTAAACCTTCAAGTATATTTTCTGTGATTAATTAGATAATGCAAAAGAAGTAATTTGACAACACTTTCTTCTATAAAAAAGTTCCCCATTATCTTAAGTTTTTAATGACACTAAAATTATTCAATTTGGTTCAGTAATACGAAAGTTATACCTCAAAAATTTTACTGACTGTTATTATACTAAAATAATACACTATACTCTAATTCCATCCAGAAATTGAAAGTCATAGAGACTCAATCAAAATTCTATTTCCTCATATAACTTGTATTCCTATGTCTCTAGTTTACTTCAAATTAAAACTAATCTCATTTGGATGATTATAGAACAAGATATTGTTAAAATACCAAAGTATATTTAGTAAAATATTCCAGTTCATACTATTCCAACAGAGTCCATCTCTTTCATTCAACCAATCTTTTTCAAATCAATTCATAATGCTGTCAATTTTTATGGAGAGGTATAATAATGTGTCAGGAATCTATTAGTTTACAATCAAGTCATTTTGAGGTATAGAGAAGAATTTATGATCAAAAGAAGCAAGACTGTTCAATTGCAAAATGCTCTAGGGTATTAGAGAGCACAGTGTCATGATGTGACAATTAAAATCACGTTGGTCCAACAATCGACTCTCACAGGCATGAGAGAAAATTCACAGGTGTGAGAAATGAAAAATCATGGGTGTGAGGGAGAGTCACAGGTGTGAGAGAAGAAAAACAAGAGGGAGTTGCAATCGCGCTTCGTTGCGATCGTGACTGCCTAGTCGCTCACTCTCACTTTAAACCCCCGTAACTTTCAATTCAGAAACCTAAAAAATTCAAATTTTATATCACTAAAAATATAAAAGAAAGATATACAACTTTCATGAAGACAATTTTGTCAAAATTTTCCTATATCAATACAGTTTAATCATGGAAGTTTCAAACCACATTTTTACCCGTTTTTCTCAGCTTTTTCTTCATCATTTCTGTCTCAATATTATCCCTTAATCTCTCCCAAATGATTTCAGATGGCTATGATGTTTTGTGTGGATGTAAATGAATGTGTTACGAATCCAATGGTTTAAGTCCCATATCATTTGGAGGTCAGGAGAACAAGATATTGTCAAAAGATCGAAAGTTGTTCGGAGTTTTTACCAACCAAGAAAGTCGCGATCGTGCATAAGCACGATCGTGATTCTCCAGCCAAAAGAGGAAAGTTGCGATTGTGCTTTTCTTCCAAAAACGCGATCGTGCTACCCTCTCCTTCTGAGCCTCTGCATTTTGTTCTTCTTCTTTCTTTTATTCTTAATCAACTTCTCTAACTCATCTCTACTACATTTTTGACTTCCATACAACAAAATCATTCACAATCCACTCCAAAAATCCATATTGAAATACGACATTAAAAATTAGAAAATTCATCTCTCATCTTTTACATTTGTTGCATTTCCTTCCACTGCTGAATTTTTTTTTCATTTCATGTATATTTTGCATTTTCCTCTCAAACTTCCATTCAACTCTAATCTTTCATAAACAAAATCCAAAATCCATACTTAAAAAAATTATCAAGAACAAAAAAAGATCATTTACGCATTTCGTCATTTTGGATATTTCTTCACTGTTGCACTTTTTTTTAATTTTTTTTGTTACACTCTTTCATCTCCATCAACACTTTCATTTCATCTTAATCTATCATTTTAAGCATTCCCATATCAGAGCATCAACTTGCACCTATTTCTTAACTCTAAAACTCAATTTCATTTAATATCACAAATAACTCAAAACCCACGTACACAGTGAATACATACCATAAACATAGCACTTGTTATTTTCTCCAAATTTTTTTGCACCTATTTAAACACGTTTTTTATGATCTTTCAACTCCAAAAATCATTTCTATAACCTCTTAAAACATTTTTTTTATCAAAACCAAAAAATTAATAAATCCACATTTCCATCTTATATTCACGAAGAACATGAAAAGTGTATATTTTCTCATAAATATGGAATATCAACTAATTCACCAAATTTAATACATATATCAACAACTCATAAGGATTTACTCAATACTTGTTAAATTTTCAACTTCGTCAAAATCTCAAGAAGCCCTAATCTCCATGCAACTCACGTACATCATTATGGAAGTTCGCAAGTTTCGGCTTTTCTTGAGGAAAATGAAAGAAAACCAAAGTTGGGAGTAGAAAAAGGTAGATGAAAACAAGATCTTTCTTTGGTGAAGGTTTGATGGAAAACTCTGTGTAAAGGAACAAGCTTGAAGAAGACAACCACGAAGAAGATATTTTTAAGACAACAATAGTACTTGGTCTTTCAAAGTTAAGAAAAACATGACTTGGTCTTTCAAAGTAACTGTATACTAAAAGTTAAACTAGATAAGTGACACTTGTCATTTGTCTAACATCTAAGGCTTTAACTAAGTTCTTATTGAAATAGTCTCATATCTCCCATCTTTTCATTCTAATTATCTATAAAATTCTTCAATATCAATTAACTCTCATCTTTATTTCCATTCATCAATTTACTCGCCAAGTAGCATTTTTCCTAGTTCAATAATATCCAATAATTTCGAAAATTTCTCCTAAAAATTTCTCAAAAATTCTAAATGCATAAATTCACTCTCTGAATTGGTTTCCCATACAATTAAATCACAAATTTTCCATATAAATCACCTTTCACATATATCAATCAATTATACCTGGAATGTCAATGAATGCATGTATAGTCATTTTAATGTGTGCAAAATTCAAATTCACATGTGCATATGCTAACAATATGCATGATCTTGAAAAATGCATTTTTTTTAATCTCTCATTGATCTCACATGTACCATATTTTTGGGTTTTAATTCTCAATATGGGAACAGGATGTTACACTTATATAGTTAAAAGGGTACTTTTAGCACTATGCTTTTAGTTTTGATTAATGTAGAGGAGTTATTTAAACCAATAAACTTAGATATAATCAAGATATATTTTAAAAATAAATAATAGATTCTAAAAATTGGTAAATAACAATGTAAGTAAAAATTAGAAGCCAAAAAAAACCTTTTTGATTCCTAACATTGGCACCAAAATACATGTCAATCTCTATTTTTTTTTTAGAGTGCATGAAAAAAAACTCTAATATTTAAAAAAACCCTAATCCTAAAATTTCTCCTTAATATAAATTCCTAATCATATGATTAGACCCTAATCTAAACATCATATGTGCAATTGTTTACAGTGATGATGTTTATATAGCTATATAATTCACTGGTAAGGCAAGGAATAGACTACACTAATGGGTGTTGGTTGGGGATATGGTGCAAAAATTTTAACTAAGTACCTTATATAGGTTGGAAAAGACGATGAAAATTAGGGATGATAGTATAGGGAAGGATTTCAGATTGGAGTTTCATCAAATGATTAAGGATTTCAAAATGAGTAGAAAATATGATATTATGGCTTATCTTTTTTGGAGATCCACCAATACCATGTACACTCTATGTCACATTAGAGGGTTTCATACAAAAGGGAAAATAATTTTAAAAAAACTATACCATGGCTAATGTGACACTCAATTAATGGAAACCTAACAGAGTTAAGGGTTATATCTATTGAGAGATCAACTTATGTGATTTTAAATTTTTAGCGATTTTTTAAAAATGATTAATATTTTAATTCCATGAAAGGTTGATCAAGGGAGTTCCAAGAGTATACAAGAAAATTCAAGGAAAGGATGATCATCAAAATGTCACAATAATACAAAAGACCTATATGTAATAAAGGATTTTAGAAAGTTTCTAAAAGTGCAAGATAGTGCTAATTGATTCTCCATTTGTTTAGCTATTAATGGCTTATTGAATGCTTATCCCTGTAAACAAAGATGTATGCACTAATTATACTATATAGAGTATGTAAAAGGCTTTCTTTGCTGCTAGCATTATCAGTGAAGATCCATTTGTTCCTTTCATCCCATAATCTAAAAACTAAGTAGTTAAAGGCCAATCTAAGGATCCATAAATCCCCTTCAAACTTCATCTTAATATTTTTGTTCCACTAAATAATGTTATACTAGAGGATAGAAGGACTATTGGCACTGTAAAATTCAAGGATTGCTTATTATAAGTATATTGTTCAAGAGATGATTTACAAAGTATGCATAAATTAGACAGCTAAGAGAATTTGGCTAATTTGTCTTAGGTTGGAAGTCTATTTTTGATAGCTTGATATAGTATGATTAAAGATCTATATGAATTATGCTTTAGCCAAATTATTTTGTGTCAAGGTATAACATAAGAGGGGTTGCTAAAGAGGGATTGGCAAGATTTGTTTATGTAGTTAGTAGAGGGAGTGAGACTCCATAAAATATAATCTTCAGCTAAATTGTCTAATGTGAAGATGAGAAGGACTTAGAAAAAGTTTATTGCAGGAATGAATCTATCAAGGTAGTTGATTAATAGACCTTCAACAATTGAGGCCTTGGATAGGGTAATTACCTTTGTGGGAGTCGCTTAAATAATAAAATCTAGGGGACTAAAAGGAGTCCAATGATCATACTAAAATGAAGTTCTCTTATCATTCTTGAAAATGATCTACAAGGGTCCTTAATGTTCCATCTCAACTTGAAAAAAATGTTTCATGAGGGAAGAAGCATTTGTTGGAAGCTTAGCAACCCAAAGGTTCTGATCTTTTATATAATATGTATGCACCCATTAAACTTATAAAGGTTATTGATCTTGGATAAGTCTCTACAGTCTTAATTAAGAGAACCAAATTGAGGATCCTAATAGGTATAATTCCCAAACCATCATGCTTTCTAAGTAAGCAAACATTAGACCAACTTATTTTGTTGTTTCTAGCTTTGCTGCTGCTAGTTGACCATAAGAAATTTCGAAACATTTTTTCTATTGTCTTGATAATGGTTTGGGGAAATATAACATGAGATGCCTAATATGTACTTCAGGAAGATAACACAAAGTTGATTAGTTGACATCTGCCATCAAAGGATAGTGATTTAAAAGTCTATCTATTAATCCTTCTCCTATTATTGTCAAAAGAAAGCTTGAAGTCTAAGAAAACGGGTTTAATGGAGGAGATAGGAATTCTAAGGTATTTAAAAGGTAGATAATCTAGCTTGAATATAATGAGCAGTGTCAATCTAGCTAATTATGTTGTACTTACTAAGACAAATAAGTTGGAATTGTCCTTCTTGATTGTAAGGCCTCACATTTTTTTAAACATTGTAAAAGCCTTTATGATGGAGGTGACTGAGAGAGTGTAAGCTTTAGAGAAGATAAAAATGTCATCAACAAAGCTCAGACTAACAATACGAAGCTTTTTACATTTATAGTGGAATTTAAATACTTCTTTTTTAGTAGCATTTCTCTTAAGCAATTTGCATAAAACTTCAAATAGGGATGGTAATAGGTTGGGAAGGGCCTAGCCCTAAGCCTTGCTAGGCCTGAGACTTCCCAGCCTGAGCCTAACCTAAGCCTGAGGCTTCCCAGCCTGAGCCTAACCTAACTTATTATTTTTATATAAAAATTCAAAAAAATGTCACTTTGTCATTATCTATTGGGCCCAAAAGATTGGGCCTGAGGCCTGGTCAACCTGAAGCTGACATATTGACTTCGAGCCGGTTGGGCCGTGCGTAAGCCTAATTGTTAAGCCTAACTTTAGAGACAAAAAAGAATAAGTATAGGGAGATGGGGTGCCCTTATCTAATTCCTCTAATAACTTTGATGTGCTTGATGGGCTCTTCTTTCACTAGCATACATTGATGGATCCGTTGAGTGAAAATTTTAAGGAAACTAAAAGCTTTCAAAATAATGAGGATGAAGTTCCCGTCAATCTTGTCATAAGTTTTCTCAAAATTTATTTTAAGTGCACAATTTTTGCAACTAAACTTCCTGGTGTAGTGCTTGAAGAACTGTTAAGCTAGTGCAATGTTATCACCAATCTATCTCCAAGGAATGTAAGCTAACTGAGTTGGATCAACAAGTCTAGGAAGTATAGGCTTTAACTTAAGAGCAATCGTTTTAAAAGCAATTTTGTAGATATAGTCGTAGTAAGAGATAGCTCTATAATCTCTTAAAGACTTTAGTTCTTTCCATTTAGGGAATTATGTAATAAAGGTATTATTCATGGCCTAAGATAAACCATTTTTTTATGAAGGAATATATATTAAATCCATCTGGTCCTAGAGCTTTTCAAGGAGCTAGACATTTTAAATCATTTTCAATCTTAGATCTAGTAACAAGATATGCTAGAGTAACTTTTGTTAAACTATTTCCTCAATAATTTCTATAGAGGAGCAAGCAAGTGAGGGAGATCCTAGTAAGGATTACAAGTAACAGGTACTTTGAGAGATGAATTGACTTAGTTGTTTGAAGCAAGGATCCATTTCTTTTAAGGGTAACAAATTTGTTTAAGGTTTTCCTTAATAGATCATATCTATGAAAGCTGTATTTTTATCACCATATTGTAACCACTTGATCCTAGATCACTGTTTCAATAGAGAAGAGTCAAAGTGAACTGCTTTTGTGTTGTTCAATGCAATCTTTTTTGCAACTTGAATCATCTAACATGTAGGATTGAGGTACAAGTTATTATGAGCTTCTATGAGGGTAGATTTAGCAGTGTTTAGTAAATGATGAACATTTCACACATTTTCCTTATGAAATGCTTTAACCTGAGCTAGTATGCTATTTATTTCATAGAGTATTAAATTTTCTTAGATCTATGAAAGTAATGATCAAGACCTCTTTTAATAGTATCTTGGAAACCAGATAGGGATGTTCGGAAGTAATGAAATTGAGAAGGATATCTGGTAGGTGCACTATCTAGTTCAAACCTAATAATCAATGGATAATAACCAGAGATACTTAGGTTTATTTTCAGGAAAATCTTGCAGCCAAATTAGATTAGCTATCAAGCTTCTTTCTTAAGAAAGTTTCATTATTATGCTTATACTCTAAGTAAAAAAGTCCACCACCTCCCCCCTTCCAAGGTAGTTTATAAACTTGTATGTCAACTAAACAATTTTTTAGATCATCACAAATAGGTTTACTAGAAAAATGGCCTTCAGCTTCATCTTGATGTATTATGGAGTTGAAGTCACCATTTAAGAGCCAAGGGGAATGGATACCAAGAGCCAACTCTTTAAGCTTACTTCATAAGGAGACTCTTTAAAAGTTACGATTGAGTGCATAAATGACTGAAATATCTAATATTTTGTTGAGGTGTTTGGAGAAGATTTGTATGTGAATAAATTGATCATTGATGGTGGAACCAATTATATCTATCTTGTAACTATTATAGATTACCAAAATCCTTCCAATAGGGTGAAAATCTTGGTTAAAAATGGACCTTTAACTATTAGGCAAAAAAGAGGAGAGGTTGATGATGTTTCTCTTCATTCTAGTTTCTAAATACCCATCAAGCAGGGCTTATTTTCAATAACAAAATCTCTAATTACTTGCTTCTTTTTGGGGGAATTCATTCCCCTAATGATCGAGGAGTAGATAGACATTTAAACAGCAAAAGAAGAAACACTCTTCTTTCTACCTGATCTTCTCCTTGAAACAGTTTTGAAATTAGTTTCAATGATAGTATCCATTGCAGGTGCTTATGTTGAGACTGCTAATTTAGGTTCATAAGCTAAGGTTGAGATGTCCCTTGCAATAGGAGTATTAACAACTATGCTAATTCCAATATTATTCATGATTATAGATTGATCAACAAAGTTAGTTTTGGGCTTATCAATGACTACCTGATTGAGCCAAATTTATACTATAAATTTGCCCTGTTTTCTTAAGTAATTATGCACTTGTTGACTCCTAATTCATGATTTTTGTGCTTAAGTTGGTTCCTCGTATT
>JANVCQ010000005.1:33084464-33101918 GCA_025531925.1 Erythroxylum plowmanianum | reverse complement strand
TGCAATCCTTGGTACAAATTTATTTGACCGGTTTCCAAGGATCAATCTTAGGATTGAGTGATAAGCCGCCGATCACTACCAAAATGTGCCTTTACTTCAATATTTTAAAAAGAATTGTTAGTTGATTGTAGATGTATATAACTCTTGTTGGGAAATAACAAGATGCACTATTATAAAAGATTGGTGGACTTATCAAAGACAAAGAACCTTACTTAATTTCTAGGTTTATTATAATATTGGAATAACTTTTATCAGGAATGATGATACTTTTGATATGGTAAAAAGTGTTGATATTTTATTTTGATTATTTTATAAAATTATACAGTGAGTTGGACCATAAAATATTATGCATTTATTTATAGATAATGCAACTAATTAGGTATCATATAGGTACTTATAGGCTACAATAATGATAGGTTTAGGATTGATGGAACTTTCTTATTATAAGATTCATGTGCCTTCGCCTTATGATTTAGAAAAGGGACTTCAATGGATTGTAGGATACATATAAGTGTAGTTATGGAATAATAGGATCCATAGTTATGACATATGGGTAAACTGATTAAACAAGAGAAGTTTGATTAATTTTTTGGTTTATTGTAATGTTGGAATAACTTTATTAGGTTTGTTGATTCTTCTAATATGGTTAAAAAAAATGGTTATACTTTATTTGGATTATTTTATGAAATTATTGAGTTGGTTGGATTACAAAATATTGTGCACTTATTTATAGATAATGCAGCTAATGGTATATTAGCTAGGTACTTATTACAATCAATAAGCATATTATTAATCTTCATGCACTGAATTGTATAAATTTCATTTTAAAAGATATTGGTTGCATGAACCATATTTCTAATCTCACTTCATCTAAGTTCATAATTTTTGTGTATAATCATATTATATTTTTGTCTTGGTTAAGAAAACAAGAAGATTGGGTTGAGATTGTGCCTCTTGTTGCTACTAGATTTGCAATTACATTTATAACTTTGAAAAGTATTCATGATCATAAAGAAGAAATTTAAAATTTAGTGACAAGTAAACACTCTAGAAGTCATAAGTTATCGAAGAGTGGGAAAGGAAAAGAAATTTATGATATTATTTTGGATAATAAATTTTAGGATGTTTGCTTAAGAACATTGTTCCTTTACTTCTGAGGTTATCGAGAATTATTGACTCAGAAGAGAAATCATCTTTCGGATACATATATGATAGTATGAGTAGAGTTTGCAAAATAATTATGAATCTTTTCAAAAGGAAGTAGAAATTGTATAGGCATAATACAAATAATCTTATTCGACGATGAGATAACCATCTCACTCAAAAGATACAACTAATAACTTACTTTCTTAATCCTTATATAATGAAGATGTATACACATATAATGGTAATATCAATGGCTTTTTTGATGTGATTGAATGCAAAGATATTTTCTCTAATGAAGAACAATCAAAAGTAAAAATTGAAATTCAATTTTGTTATGGAGGTTCAAAGAGTTTTGCGAGAACATGTGTAAAGAGAGAACTTATGGTGAAAAAAATACAGCCTGTCAAGTTTTCATACTTTTTAGTTTATCCTTTACTTATTAATAATATATATTTTATACAAACTATTTCATAAAAGTGCTCCTACATTAAAAAAAACCTTGCTATGAGATTACTGAACCAAACAACTTCTACATTAGGCTATGAATGTAATTGAAGCATTTTTTAACATTTTCATACAAAAAATGAAATCTTTTGAAACATTGAAGACTTAATGACCTTGTTTAAGATGCTAATAATATGAGGATGAAGAATTGGTATTTTATTGATTGGATTATATTTTTTAATAATTCTATTTTATTATTTAGTATATAATTTCTTTATTATGCATTAAGAGTAAAAGAAAACATATGATCCAGTTGATATTGATTGCAATAATCATATTGATTTTTTTGATTGAAATGGATAACATTAGCTTGATCTTGATTATAGTGAACTTGAAAAAGTAATTTATAATAAAAATGTATTTGTCACAACAAATAAATAAAGAATATATAATGATGGTCAGTTGATATTTTATTTTAAAAATTAAAAGTATAAAGTATTACAACAAAAAAAAACAATTTCATACATTTAATGATTTGTAATTTATTTAAATAAAGTAGAAACTGATGTAAATATTTTAGATAAAAGCGTGACTTATAACTCTTTAACTAATGTAGGAGAATTTATATTTTTTTATAATGATGAGATAACATCTCCTTCAAAAACTTAATTTTAGTTGTTACTGTTTTTTAATTTTTATTTTAGTTCAATTTTTAGTTTGAGTTATCATATTTATTGTCAGTTTCTTATATATTAATAGACATTAATGTATTCTTTTTATTTTAATAAAGTATTTATTTTTAAATTATATTTTTTCTTATTCTTATGACTTGTACTTCTTGTTTATTATATCCTAATTTTATAATGGTTTAACATATGAATCTGTAAAATATTCGATCCAAATTTTAAAACATTGAGATTTACGACCTAGATGGTAGCCTAAATTCGTTTTGTTGTTTCTCTTATTACCCATTTTTATTGATTATTGTATTTCTTCATAGTGATTTACATGACGAAATTTAAATGGATTGCGAGTCTGATCATGCATGTCGTTCAAGAAGCCATATGCTCGTTGTGCATGGTTTAAGAGATCCGGAACAAAATTAGACCCGAATAAGGAGAGTAATATTATCGTCTAGGTAGCTATCTCAGGTTTGTTGGTAAGCGATCATGTTTCATTGTCATTAAACTTAACATTGACTTCTACGTTATCTTCTTAAGCATTGCGAGGAACGTTAAAAGGACGTTAAGGCAAAGACCATGTATTGTGTCTTCTTATGTTAAGCATTAACACTTACACTTTGTATAATACGTTAAAAGGACCTTAAGACAATGTCTTCTTATTTTAAGCATCACGAAGTAACACTTCCGCATTGTACAATACGTTAAAAGAAGAAAAGAACTTCGTACTATTTCTTCCTATGTTAAAGCATTATTGGGTAGCACTTTACATTGTAAAATATGTTAAAAGGACCTTAAGACACGGATTCCTATGCTGTAAACATGAACATTTGATTTGGTGGGATACATAGGTGCTGTAATGCAAGCACGTAATTTGATACTTACAAATTATCGTAAAAAGAGTGATAGGAGCTTAATAAAACCCTCTTTAGTGAAGAAAGCTGTGTCAATTAGGACGTGTGAGATACTCTAGTTGCAACATTAGTTGGAAGAGTTCAATTTATTCTCCTAAGGTCGTTTCATTACTAAGAAAATAGTAAAGCAATTAAAGAGGAGGGCAAGAAATTTCCTAAGAATTGCATGGCACCACAGATTTTGAGATTGTATAACCAATCTAGAGGAAATGCTTATTCCAAAACGAAGCCCACTTCAAGAGCTTAACCTAACTATAGCATATCAAGGTAAGACGACAATGCTATTACTATCGAGGCTTTACCAGAGATTTGACAACGTCTACGTTCGCTCAAACACTATGTAAGGAAGAGCACCCTTAAAGGTCTGACCAAAAACAAAAATGCCTCCAAAGTGGAATACTGAAAGTAATTCATTATTTGTGCAGATATAAGACAATCAGGAACACAGGACCAGTTAATGAACAACAATGAAGGAAATGAATATCGCTAAGTGCCTGTTTCCTCTTGACTGCGTCCCAAAGAATTCAACTTGAATTGCAGAAAACACTCTTGCCCTCAAAATGATGGATAAACAGATGGCTAGAATTTTCTATAGAACTCACACCATTCAGCAACAACCTCACAAATGTAGTATAGCCAGCGATTTGGTTATACATGAGGTAGCATCCAATTCATGAGCCATGTGATTCCGTGTGATATGGCTCCAGTTCAGATCCATGTTTGATACATCACAGAGAGTCGTGAAATCCAGTACTTGACCAAGTATTTTGAACATTTCAAACCCAAAAATCAAGTTTCGGTCAGCAACAAATGCAGCATTCCAGTCCATTGGAGCATCAGGATGCACGGAGACTGCAGTCCAGTAAAGATATAGAAGATCTAGTTCCCACAACTTCCTAACAGCTTTGTTTCTGTGCCCTATTTGACCATCCCCTTCACACCAGGAAACAGAAAGCATGAACAATCGACCATTACAAGACACAAGTTTGGGGTAATACTCGTGAACACGAGCAGGAAATGGAGAGGTCTGGATTGCCATCCAGAAACCCTTTTCAATATCATATCCCATAAGCTTGTCAGACTCAGAGTAAACATAAAATACTCCATGGCAGACAGCACCAGAACAAACAACCCCAAACTCTGCAGGTAATTTTTGGATTTCTGTCCATTTATTAAACATGGGATCATACATTTCCACAGAATCCAAAGATTCATTCCAAGACCCATGGCCTCCTGCAGCAATCATTATGAATCTTTTACAACCTTTGGTTTTAGATGGATCACTCTTTTGTCTCACAGACTTGTGACACTTTCTGTTCTGCAATGATGAAAGCTCAGTTTCATCAACAGAATTTCTGCATTGCCGTCTTAGGGAAAATCTGTGAGGATCCTCATAAACATCCGACACCCCACCAATCCGGGGTCTGTGGAACAGCCTTTCTTGCCGGTATTGATGACTCTGACAAATTGAAAAGTGAGGACCAACCTCACAACTGCCTAAAATAGGCATAGATCTTGCATACCTCATAGAAGCAACTTTGTGCCACGATTTAGTTAAGGGGCTGAATACCAAGACACTTTTATGAGTCTTGAAGGAACTCCTGTCCACCCTTCCAAGATGACTTAAGCTAGAACATCCACCAACGATGTAAATCTCATCCTGCATACCCATAACTGAGAACATGAATCTCCCTTTTATAATATCAGAGTCAATCTTGTGCCATTGATCTTGACATACATCTAGCGCATGTAACTTCCCAGAACAGTAGCCATCTTTAACAGTCCCAAACAGGAACAACCATGGATTCTGAAATGAACCTTCATGTCTCATCTGCATGAATCTAGAAGTGGTTGTCAAGCGTCTCCATTTCTTGCACACAAGACGAGCATTCATGAGACTGGTCAATGGAAGTCTTACCAAACACATTTCCAATATGTCATCAGGTATAAAGGCATCCAACCTGCTACTTTGCATAGAATGTTCAAGTTCTAAATCCTTTCTGGTGTTTCTCTTCCAAAATCTTTCCCTCACCCCATATGAAAAGCAGTCAACTCCAGTTTCCTCAATGCCACATATTGGTTTGTATCCTTTTCCTTCTTCACTGGCACTGGATGATCTCCTCCTACTGCTAGGGTCCCCAAATTCCTCACTTGTGTCAGCACCTACTTTGCAACCCCCACCCCTGCCATATAAAGTTAGGCATTTCAAAGAAAGCCCTCTGAAATCGTCCTCTTCCCCTCCCTCACTTCTGGGGCTCATCTTCTTCAACTTCTGGCTAACACTTCTAACAAGCCGCTGAGAAACACTCAAAATCTCAGATTCACGGCCAACAGATGCTTCACCAGTTAGTCTCTCAGTATACATCTCGTACCGTAGTAATTTGTGGGTAATAGGCAATAGCCTCTAACCACTAATCTGTCATTTGGGCATGTTCATCCTTGTATTATCTGCAAGAAAAGAACCAAAAACCGAAGTTTAAAGCCCAAGATCACAAAGGTCCTAAAAAGAGGCCAACCTTGAAGGAATTCCATTTAACTAACGAAAATTTTCCAATTTACAGAAAAGATAATAGCTTGCAGATGCTAGGATTTAGAGGACCGGCAATATCAATTACTAGACCATTAAATGAGAAACTGAAAAGCATAATGAACGTCAGGTATTTAAGAGATTGACAAGAGTCCATTCTCCATGGAAATCAGATCACAATTAAAGAAAGCGAGACCATAAGTGATTAATCTAAAATGTTCCATTTTCCAATTGCGGTTAAATTACAAAGAAAAATAAAAACATATAAGAGAAGCTAAACATGGGAGTTATCATTATACACATACATGTAGATACATGAACCCAGAGAAAAAAAAAATTAAAAGAGAAGGTTCAGTTGAAGAAAAAAAGGAAAACCTTTAAACAGCGAACTAGGGTCCGTCACAATAATACATTCTATTCGTGGTACTCTTTCCACCTTTGTCCAGAGAGCGCAAAAGGGTTCACACTGTAAGATCTGAGGAGGTATTTGAGAGTGAAAAGACGAAGACTTGGAGTCCAAGATCTGAGAACAGAGAAACGCCAAGATCTGAGGTATAAAAAACGACCGAAAGAAGACGACTTTTAGATACAAATTGATTGTGATGAAGCTTTATTTTATTGAAAATAATAGAAAGAGAGAGTGAATAAGAGAAAGAAACATTGAATGCTGGTTCGGTTGGGAGATGGAATTTTTAATTGTCAGGTAGTAGAAAAGCGACGCCTGCGCTCGTTGTGGAAAGGTCACTCTTCTTGCTTTTTATTATTCCCTATTTGGTGACTCCATTACTTTTGGCTTATTTTCATTATTCTTCTCGACATTCTTGCCCTTTCCTTTTTCACCTTTATTTCTCTGTTCTTTGGTGGAACGAGTGGTCGGTCTAATTCGGATGCCTTAAGTAGGTTTCGAGCTTTTAAGATTCTTCAGTTTTTACAAGTCGGAACTAGTAATACGATTTAAAAACACACAATTGTTAGTAAAAGTAATGTTGTACATATTGCATTAACTAGTTTCGTTCGACCCTCAACTTATTTTATGAAATCATGGATATACATCCAAGTTATTAGCGTTGCAACTTGCACTTTACGATCTTCCAACGTATAAAACCAGACTTTCAATCACTAACTAGCAAATAAGATTTTATTCTACCTAAATTTATGAAATGATGATTGCACCATAGAATGATGGCTGCAAGTTTTTGATAGCGTGTTGACATAATTTACGTAGGAAATTGAGTTTTTATGATGAAGGTTTTGAATAGGTTTATAAATACAGACTCTCGAGATGATTGATTTGGGCTTACTACTTCAAATTTTAGGAGCTAAGGTTGTGTAGGATTCTTATGGGATGATTTAAGAAGAGTTGACCTAAAAGATTGTAAGTCAAGTCTGTCAAAATATCCTTGACTGCAATTGAAAACCATTTGTTAGATGATGGAATGAAAAAGTGGAGGAGAGAAAGTTGAGAAGCATTATAGGTGGTCTTGTGTATCTCACACATACAAGGCCGAACATCATTTATTTCTAGTTCTAGTTCTAGTTCATGCATAGCCTAAGCAAACTTTATCTGGGATTTGTAAAGAGAGGAATTTCAGATATTAGAATTAGGTATTTCACTTATTTCTTTTGCTAATATGCTTCTTTAGCATAAGATAGAAAAAGTGTATAACCTGCTTGGGTTCAGGAACCACCTCTTTGTCATTAAAGAAGCAACAAAGTCGAACACTCTCAACTATACAAGTAGAATATACAGTAGGAATAACTATAACATGTCATGTTGTTTGACTAAGGAGGACTCTAAAAGATTTGAAGTAAGAGCAAGATAAACCAATTATACTATTATGTGACAACAAATCAGAAATTTCTATGGAAAAGAATCCAGTTAAACAAGGAAAAATAAAGTGTATTGAAGCCAAATATCACTTCATTCAAGAGTTAGTTGCGAAGCTGAAGGATGTTAATACTGATAATTAACCAACAAACATCTTTACAAAAGCCTTATCAGAATTCAAGCTCAACAAATTTTGTTCAATGATTAGAGAGAGTTCAAGCCCTCTATGAATTAAAGGGTGGAATCTTAGAATATTTCAATAATGTTTGGTCCTTTAACAATTGTTTTTTATTGTCATAATCTTCATCATTGTTATTACTTATGTATTCTATTTTAACAAATTGCTTACTTATGGGTCTCTACATTGTTTTTCCTAGTGTGGTAAGAATGGTTTCCATTGGTATAAGATTGGAAAAGAGTCCTCCACTAGTCCATCTTTCTTATTCATCCTCATTATTGGTATGGGGTCGTAAAGACCTTGATCCATTATACTTAGAAGCTAGATCTTCCCAGTTAGTATAACGGTGGTATTATTTTTGATGTTTCAAAATTTTTCTCTTTTTGATGAAGTTGAGTATTTAATCTTCAATCCTTTTGAGGAAAAGGAAAAATGATGGTTGTGTAACTAGTCAATTAAAGGATTCATTACATATGCCTAGTAGATCAATTACAAAAGTTAGAATAGAAGCAAAATGCTTAAAATGATTTTCAACGGGCTTATTCAAGAAATATAAGAAGATCCTATTTTAAACAGAAGGTCAAAAAAGTATTTTGGGAAGTTTATTAGGCTCAAAGCACTAGTTAACATAATCAAAGTTAAGTTGGAAAAGATTAAGATGCATAAGCTCATAATATTAGGGTTAATTTCGTAAATCATTTGTTATTTAGTATACAAGTCTTTGTTTACTGTAAGTTACGGAAACATCCTCTTTATAAAATATAAAGAAAGGGCTGCATATAACTAATAATTCTATACTGACTCTCGCAAAGTGAAAAACTTTGCACACTTGCATTTGTTTGAAAAAATAAGTTATTCCTTTTACATTCAGTTCTCAAACTGGAATATCTAACAAGAAGCCCTTTTTAGTATCTTATTTTATAATTCAACTTTTATACTATTAGTCAATTTACTTCACTTAAAGTTTAATTACCAATAAAAATATAGAAATGGACACCTTCCTTTATTAAGGAATCGCCAAACATCTCAAGATAAATATAAATACATAGTATTTAGGCAATAAAAGAATGCCATGTTAAAGCTTAATGTAATTTAATTTACCGTCGAAAACAATCGAACAGTCAACTTGATGTAGCAAAGGCAAGCCAGAAAATTTTATAATGTGGTGAGCAAATCACTGTCCACATTAGACCAACATTACTATCTTGTAAGCTTGTACTCCTTTATTCAACTTCTTATTAATTTTATAGGCAATAATTTACATCTTTGCGACCTTAATCCCTTCCATAAATGCTTAGTGTTAATTATCAGTCAACGTAACACTAGCCGTACATGAGCTTCAGTTGATTCCACATGTGAATTTGACACTATATGTAAGGCAGCATCAGGTATCTCTAATTTATCATTACATAATAATAGGTTAACTGTGAGTTCCATCTCATCAAAATCTAATTAGTTCGTAATAGATTTGAGACAAAAGCACTAGGCAATTAAAGGAGGTTAAAAACTCTTAAGAGAATTCCTATTAAAGTTGATCACACCCTTCAATATACCAAAGAAAGAAAACAGTATGAAGTTTTGATGACTTGTTATCTCCCACATATAGAAACTAAAGGTTCAGGTATTTGTATTACAATCGTATGATCAATATGCACCAGAAGAGACTCGGAATCTTGATTTTAGGTTGAGCTGAAGCTTACAACTGAAATAGCTCCAAGCTGCCACCGCTGATAGACATTGTAGTACACAGGAAGCTGACAAAACCCAAGCCAGAATCAACACAAAGGATTTGTTTCTCATCGATATATGCAGGAAGTCGTCAATAACTCCAAAATGAAGTGTCCAGATTACTCGTCGGTAGCCCCAGAACATAGATAAACTATGGCAGCTCCATCAACTTTTGCAGAAGTTAGACAACGACTTCAATCAGTTCTGTCTTATTTCTTGAAGCATTTCAACAACTTTCTTCATTTTTGGCCGTTTTGCAGGAGTGGTGTCAGTGCAGAGTAATGCCACCTTAAGAGCCACCAGCATTTCTCTCCTCCAAGCAAATGAGACTGTGCTAAGCCTTGCATCAAGTATCTGCTCTGGAGTCTCTCCCCTTGCAGGAGCACCATGAACCCATTTTACTAAATCCACTCCTTCACCAAAATCTTCATCAATAGGCAGTCGAGTCGTTAGAATCTCGAGCAACACAACTCCATAGCTGTAAACATTTCCCGGTGCTGTAACTTGCATTGTGTATGCATATTCTGGATAGCAATGAGAAAAAGGAAACAAAGTAACCGATAAATCAATAGGGATTTCAACTGAAAGTTAAAACTCTTTTTTCTTTGGAAATCCGTTGGACAAATATATGGAGCGCATAGTAAGGACAGCCTACCCTTCCCCGGAATTCTGTCTTACCATTGCCTCCAGGATTTGAAGCCGAGTGAAGAGGAAGGAAATTATCATTTTCAATTACTCAAGCCAATCACAAAGAATAACCATAAAGTTGAAATTGAGCCCCTAAACTTTCCGGTTTTGCAACAGCCAATTTATGTAGAAGGGAAATAAAAGGGAAAAACATATATGGCAGCAGAGTATGGACTGAATAAGGGTGATGCAGGATACCAAAAATGATTAACTAGTTATTTGATGTATTTGTCTTCTTGTAATCAATGTTCTTATTGTCATATTTCTTATCTGCAGGTTGACTGGACAACGTTGTTGTGAACTATATATTTCCACGCCATATACATATATATATATATGTATGCATGTATGTATGTATATAAGGATTAGAGGAAACATATGAAAGGGACAAAGAATTCAAGGAAACAATTAATACCTATAAAGCTATCAAATCAGAACTAATGACGGTAAAGAGATGCAGGAAGTACAATATACCAGGGGGAATATAACCAAAGGAGCCTGCAACTGCACTGATACTAGCAGTGCCTTTGGATGGATCTAAGAGTTTCGATATTTCAATCTCCCCAACCAAGGGCCTGAAATCTGCATCTAACAGAACGTTACCAGAAGAAATGTCAAGGTGGATAATTGCCACATGATGAAGAAAAGACAATCCTTCTGCTACTCCAATTGCAATGGATAGCCTCCTAGGCCAGTCAGGTTGATAACCAGATTGCTTGCTAGACTCGTGAAGAAGCTGAGCTAAAGTCCCGTTTGGTAGAAAATGATGCATCAAAACAGCAACATCTTCGTAAATAATGAATCCAATAGGTCGAACTAGATTATCGTGGCATAACTTACTTAGCCTCTCAAGCTCTCTAATCATCTTGCTCTGATGATGGATTATGGTCCTATCCATTGACTTCAGTCTTCTCACTGATAATACCATCCCAGATGGCATAACTGCTTTGTAAACTGTGCTGAACGTTCCGTTGCTGATCTTATTGGATTCCTTCAGGCTAGCTTTAAGGACGGCATCAAGATCTATTGCTTGTCTGAGATTTTCCACAAAGACATTGCCTGCTATTATTGCAGGTTGGTCATTGTTTACTTCATCATCTATTCCGGCAGTTTTGGATGCATTTTCCTGTTTCTCCCTCATCATAAAGAGTAAAACAACTACAGTTACGGAAATAAATACCGCCAACCCAGAACCAATAACAGCTAGAATGACCCTGTAAGAAACCTTGTGGTGGTAATTGCCGTGGCCAGAAGTGTAAGGATTTCCACAGGGAGAAGTTAATGGCTCTCCACATAGCCGATTGTTCCCCATAAAACTTGAAATTGGACTCTTCTGAAAAGGCCCAAAATTTGGCACTGGGCCAGCTAGCAGATTGTTGGAGAAATTAACCTCAATCAAACTCAACATGCCCTTAAATGAAATTGGTATAGTACCAGAAAGCTGATTATTGGAGACATCCAAAGAAACCACCTTGTCAAGTTTCCCTAACTCAGGAGGGAGTGGACCATGAAGATGATTGAAGCTCAAATTCAATGCTATCTGTAAGTTCCTGATGTGGCCAATCTCTGGGGGGATGTTTCCAGTTAAGTCGTTACTGCCAAGTCGCAATTCAAGCAGTTTCATGCAATTTCCAATCTGATGTGGTATCTCTCCTTTAATTGAATTCTGATCCAAGAGCAAGTACTGCAATCTTGAGATGTTGCATATTTCATTTGGTATAGTACCATTGATTCTATTATTGCTAAGGTCCAACTTGTTAAGGCTCTTGCATCCAAGAAGTGAAATGGGGATATCTCCAAAGAGGCTATTACCAGCAAGAATCAATTCCTGTAGATTTTCAAGCCGACCAAACTCCAAAGGGATAACTCCAGTGAACCCATTCGACCCCAGGTTTAGAAGTGTGAGGTTAGAGCACTTGGAAAATTCAGAGACTAACTCGCCCGAAAGATGGTTATTGTCAGCTTCAAAATATGTGAGGCTCCTAATCTCTCCAATGGATTTAGGAATAACACCCACAAGATCATTGTTTCCAATCCGGATACTAGAAAGTCCTTTGCAATTCCCCAGGGATTCGGGAAGCTCACCATTTAATCTATTCTGGGTAAGAACCAGTGTTTCCAACTTCCCCATAGCAAAAATGCTCTTTGGTATTTGCCCTTCAAGATGGTTGGAGTGAAGGTTCAGCAACTTCAGCTCAGAATTTATACCTAGATTTTCAGGAATTTCACCTCCTAAGTCATTCTCATAGGCAGTGAAGACTTTCAAGTTTGTCAAATTACCCATCCAAGATGGAATAGAACCAGTCAACCTGTTAGTCGAGGCTTGAAATTCCTCTAAGTTCTCAAATCCATGTAGCTCATCAGATATTTGCCCTACAAGCATATTATTGGAAAGGTTCATTGATCTAAGGTTCCTAAGTTTACCCAACTCGCTGGGAATCATACCATTAAACTTATTTGAAGACAAGTCAAGAACTTCAAGTTGAGACAAATTGCCAAAAGATGGAGGAATGGAACCATAAAAGTTATTGCTGGAAAGATCGAGCAGCTTCAATGCTTTGAACTCGGAAATGAGAGTGATATTACCTTGAAGACCAAGCCTTGAAAGATCAAGTCTTTCAATCACTGAATGATTCAAACTGCAAGTAATGCCAGTCCAATTACAGTAATGAGTGTCGTTGGAACCCCACCCACGAACTCCAAGCTCTCTGTTAATGGCCAACAGAGTAGCTTTTTCATTCAACTGAACGGTCACTTGCTGGGACGACAACGATAGAAGCCCAGCAAGCAAAATGTAAGCAAAGAAGAAAGGTGCCATTTGGGGATCGGTATTATCGATGGGCTAAAAATATTCTTTAGCGCAAGAAATCAAATTTCAAGCACTGACACAAAGTAAACATCACCGCGTACTATAGTCCAACTTCTGTACTACAACTGCAGCATAAAGAGAGGAACTTGAACGGAGAAACAGAAGTTCCACTGAAGAACTTTTAAAGATGTTTCACCCAGAAATGCAGACTCAATATGTTAGCAGACATATCCCCGGGAAATCCCATCCGAAAATCAAATACACTTACCTGACGAAGGAAGTTAGGGAGCTAAGTGGAGACTAGAGGTAAAAAAAGGAAACGAACTGGAGTGCAAAAAACAAGAGCAAGCAAACAAATAAAGAACTACAAAAACGAATGCATCATACAACATGGGCTGCATAAGAAAACAACAAGAAATAGATTCCAGGAACAATGCTCCTCCTATCCTATGTTCTGTGGGAGAAAGAAAAGCCGGAAAAAGAGACTAATATGTTTGTTTCGTTTTCCAAAAGCTCTGGCTCAAGCTGCAAGTTCTGTAGACATTTGATACTCTTTATATTAAAAAATAATAATAAGAAGAAAAAACATTTATATGGGTTGGGACTTGGGTATTCCTAGTCCCCACATACTTGGACCCTTGAGCTTGCTTGCTTGCTTGATGATCCTAAATTTCTTCTTGAATTTTTACCAAAAGAAACAAAAAATATAATCTTGGTCATATCATAATTGAAGCTTTTGCAAAAGCAAAACTATGTTCTGATTCCTTGAGACATGTGGGGTCTTGCTCTCAAACTCTCACTCGTAAAATTATTACACCTACTTGTTTGCATGTCTATGGGTATGGTATGAGTCTCACTTCCAAAACTTTTTTCTTTTTTGCGACAAAATAAAGTTGATGTGATTTTTCTAGTGCAAATGCCATTTCAATTTTCTGATTTATTAATTAATAAAAGCACATGCATGATGCACCTCTCCATAATTACTTAGTTTTGGCTTATCAAGCTTTCAGTACGTGTTCCCTTTAGCAATATTTACCAATGGTATGTTTTAATAATAACTTATTTATACATGAAATTAAAGAAATTTTTGTTAGTAGAGATACATTAAGTATACCGAATTTTATTTTCTATTCAAATTTTTTACTAGTTCATCTAAATCAATTAATTTAATTATGCTGATTCATATTTTGAATTTTGTTATTGCATTCTGATAAAATTCCTACTAATGAGAATCACTCTTTGTCAAATTTTTTGACATTTTTTTAAGTTGAGAAATTAATTATAATAATCACAAATTGGTACATTATCATTATTTCTCAATAGTCATCAATTGCATTACCATTATTCACTTTTTGATTAGTCATAAAACATTCATATTTTTGGCGACTAATTCTAAAATCCATAATAAAAAATTAGACATTTTTATTTTTATTTTTCCCCTTTAGCAAAATACGTCTCCGAGCTAGCATCTCTTTCTTCCCAAATCCAATCATCCCTGTGTCACTTACTTTGACGTTCGAATGAGGGAGCAATAGCCTTTCCACATATCGTACCAAATGACAATATAAATGGGATAACAATTTAGGGTCATTTGTTATTTTGCTTCGTCGAAGTCTACTCAACTAAGAATTAAATCATTTTAAAGGTATGGTTTATGGGACTTTATGATCTTTTAAATAAAGTTTTGACGAACAATTTGGGATGTTTAATTCATAACTGCATTAATTAAATTAGTTTGATATTTTAAATCATATTTTTAGAGTAATTCATTGACCTTTATGAGTTAATAGTCGACTAATATAAATTAAAGATATTAAATTTTGTATATTATGAATTTGTTATAATATTGGTTAACTAATATGCTTATTGTTCAATCAATATTTAAATAACTAGTAAATCTAGTGCTTTTAATGCATAATCATCGATCAATATGTCTAATAATCAATCGATGTTTACAATTGTTGTAATAGTTAGTCTTCGCTCCAATGGTTAGTTAAGGTCTAAAACATTATAAATAAGTTTTTTTCTCAATGATTTTAGCATTAAGAAGTCTTTAGATTTATTATATATATTTTTTATGTGTTTTTCAATCATTTGATTATCGTTGTCTCATATTTGTGTGAATAAGTCTCTTTGGAGTTATTAAGTGAATAAGTATGATATCTTTGAGTTAGAATCCTTTATGGGGGTGTTGGATGTTTTAACTAGGAGTGTTTCAAGTGGAATTAAAGTTCCTCTTCACTATAGAAGAAGATAGTAAGAAGGGTTTCTCTTTATCTAGAAAGATTGTACATAGGTTTTTTTTTCTTAAAAGAAAAATTATAGCAAGTGGACGTAGGAAATGATTGTTTGTCAAACCACTATAAATTGGTTTACATTCTCTCTTCCCTATCCTTTTTTAATTATTATTCAATTGTTTGATTAATTTATATCAAAAAATATCTTCATCATATTTATATTGATTGTTGTTAATTTAGTACATTGATTAGAATAATTCTTGAATTTTATAAATATCCAATTTATTCCCCCTTTTGGGTACTATTAGGGACTAATAAGTAGTATCATAGTCAGTCTATTAGACTAGCATTTCTAACAAATACTATACCAAATATCATAATGACATATTTAGGAGCATCATCATTCAACTAAAAAAGACAAAGCATTAGTAGATTACCTTTCTTTGATGGTAATGATTACCTTTATTGAAAAACTAGGATACATTCTTCTTAATAGTTTCAAATGGTCTCTTTATTCCTATTAAAATTGTAGAAAACAAAAAGATACCTAAATTAAACGAAGAATGAGAACCTTAAGATAAGAAATTAGTTTCCTTAAATAGTAAGGCTATACACATCCTTTTTATGCATTAGGAAGAAATGATTCGATAGGGTCTCTATGTATAGTACGAATTACAAAATTTGGCATACTTTAGAAGTTATGTATAAGGGAACCGTTCCTTAAGTAGGAAGGCCATATATATCCTTTTTATACATTAGGAAGAAATGATTCAATAGGGTCTCTATGTATACTACGAATTACAAAATTTGGCATATTTTAGAAGTTACATATAAGGGAACCGATCGAGTAAAGGAGAGCAAAGTAAGCATGCTAACACTAATGAATTATTCAAATGAAACACGATGGAAGTATATTTAGAATGTATACTAGGTTTATAATATTATTAATGCTTTCAAAGTTCTTTGAAAGACCTGTACTAATGCTGAAATGGTAAGAAAGTTGTTTTGCTCACTTCACTTTTAAAGATGTGGGAAGTTAAAGTAATGGCTAAACAAAAATTCAAGAATTGAACAACACTGCCATCGAAGGAACTTATTGGATCTCTCCTTAAATACAAAAATGAGGCTTCAAGAGACACAAGAAGAAATGATGCTCCTAAAGAAAAATAATTTGGCATTTAAAGCATCAAAGAAGAACCAAGTGGAGAGAAAGAGATATTAACCAATGAGAATGAAGAAGAAGATAATGCCTTATTAGAAAATTCAAAAAGTTCTTGAAAACAATTTCCCAAAAAGGATTTTAAAGAAGGTAAAAGTGATGTAAAGTATAAATCTTATAACATTATTTGTTTTAAATGTAGCAAAACCTTATAAAGACATAATGTTCTTGACTCAAAGATAACGAGAAGTACGAGAGAAACTAAAAAAATTAGAAGGACAAGAAAAAAATTCAAAAAATCTATTTGAGATAAAACAAGTGAATCTGAAAGCAATCATTTAGAAGAAAAGATAACTCACATGTGCTTTAAGCTATGAACAATAATGAGGTAACATCTAATCCTAATTCTTGCGATAATGATAGTGATATTACTTTTTTTATATAAAAAAGGAAAAGTCGAAACAGGTTACAACATGGGTCTAGAGGAGCGAGTCCCCGAGATATCCTCTACAAGGAGAAAATGGCACCCAATGGGTGGGGCTTCTAGATAGGTAACCCCAATATCGAAATAAGTGGCGTGATTTACTAGCCAATCCGCGCATTTGTTGCTCTCTTGATATATGTGGCGATGTGCAACAGTCCAGTTTCGGGTGAGCAGTTCATGTATACCTTGAACGATGGGATGGAGGGCCTTGGCTCTGTTAGCTGCAGAGGAAATTAATTGTAGTGTCGTTGTGGAATTCACTTCTAACTCAATCTGGCGATAGCCCAGATTCCAAGTGATTGTGAGTCCAGTGAAAATCTCCCAAAGTTCTGCGGACATCGAGGAACACCAATCGAGGTTTCTTGTGAACCCTCCGAGCCATTGGCCTGTATAATCTCGTAGAAGCCCGCGGTGAAAACTGTGAATGAGGAGCATTTATTGGTGCCATCGGTATTAAGTTTCACCCACCTCGGGGGAGGTGTGCGCCAGCTAGGATATTGTTGATGTTGAGGTCGGGGGCCAGAAGCTGATGGATGCCGCCAGTCAGCTGCCTATCTGTAACATCCCATCTCCCATAGGAAGGGGTATTTTGGTAATTTGGGACGGGTAAGGAGTATTGAGTTAGGTCTCGGT
>JANVCQ010000005.1:33050443-33061312 GCA_025531925.1 Erythroxylum plowmanianum | reverse complement strand
CTGCGTCTGCTTTGCTTTGCGTCTGCGTCTGCTTTGCGTCTGCGTCTGCGTCTGCTTTGCTTTGCGTCTGCGTCTGCTTCTGCTTTGCTTTGCGTCTGCGTCTGCGTCTGCTTTGCTTTGCGTCTGCTTTGCGTCTGCGTCTGCTTTGCGTCTGCGTCTGCGTCTGCTTTGCTTTGTGTCTGCTTTGCGTCTGCGTCTGCTTCTGCTTTGCTTTGCGTCTGCTTTGCGTCTGCGTCTGCTTTGAATTCTTTTTGTTTGTTCTCTTTTTGATCTCTTTTTGTTATACATCAAAATTATATTTAAGTAAAGTCATCTTGACTTAACATTATGTAGTCATATCTTTAACAACCCATATAGCTCTCATTATTTATATTGTGATTTATTCATACATATACTCTCTCGATCCCCATGTACGAAGTTTAAAATTGAATGAAAATGCTAATATAATTTAATTCAACTAAATATAATCATGAATAATTCTTAAGGAAACTAAAATCTTGCATTAAATTAATATCTTCAGTTCGAAACAATAAATCCTATGGTTTATCACATTTAGATCTATATGTTAATTAGTTCATAATAAAGCAAAAAAAAGTTCACAATAAACAAGAAAGGATAAAAGAAAGAAGATTAATTTCTTATAGATTAAATCTTGAATATTCTTGAAGAATTTTGATATCTTCTTATTCTTCTCAAATATTATTCTTCTTAATCCTAGGTGCTTTTGCTCTACCTTGCAGTTGATTTATGGTCCTCCCCAACATCTCTCTCTTTTCTCTTCTCTTTTTTGTTTCCAAAAACCCTAAGATTTTTTAATAGAAAAAGGATGAACATGGGCATATGTTGGCCCTGTATTGGTTCAACATTACCATAAATCCTAATTTACATAAACTTTTAACTTTGATACAGTTAGCAATATGGTATCGCCTTGAGTCCATATGTTGGACCCCGCTTCCAGAGCCTAACATCGGAATCGTGAGGCGTGAGCCTAACACCCTGTAGTTTCCGGAGCTCAACAATCTGAAGTCATAAAGTGTGAGCAGGCTTCCTTGTGGGGTTATTTCAATCACTCCTCATTAGCCATCATCTCATAAGGGCGATGTGTCCACACTAGCTAAACATCCGATCACAAATTGACTTCTCCAAAACAATTGTAGCTCTCTACCTCTGGTTTATTTTGAAATAAGAACCACCTCATTAGGAGCTCTACAACTCAAAATATGCCTAAAAATCCAAGTACGTTTATAACCCGGTTATGCTCTTCCAACCAATCCCTCATATTCTTTACATCAATATTTTTCAAATCTACATCAAAAGTTACCAATTTTTAAGGAGAGGTAGAAAAATGCATTAGGAATCTATTCCTTCAAAAATCATTTCATTTGGAGGTCGAGTGATGAAGTTATGGCCAAAAGAATCAAGTATGTTTATGTCCTTAATCATATTGTACCTCTCTTGGGAGAATTGGCATAACTTTCTCTACAAACCTTAGATTGGGGTCTTTATTAAACGGTTTGAAAGAGAACTTCTATATGTACAACTTTTGTGAAGTCTTAGATGTGAAATTCAATCATCTACAGGGACAAAAATGTGACCAGACGATAGGATCAGATGAACAATGCACCATACGATATGATGTCATCACTAGACGATATGATGTCACCAGACGATACGTCATCACCAAATGAAGCATCCTCACCAGATGATACGTCCTCACTAGACGAAGCGTCCTCACCAGATGAAGCATCCTTACTAGATGATACGTCCTCACCAGATGAAGCGTCTTCACCAGACAATACATCCTCACCAGGTGATGGGTCCTCACTAGACAATACATCATCACCAGACGAAGTATCCTCACCAGACGATATGTCCTCACTAGACAAAGCGTCCTCACTAGATGATACGTCTTCACCAGATGACACGTCTTCACCAAATGATACGTCTTCACCAAACGATACATCCTCACCAGACGATACCTCCTATACTCCTGAGCATCTCCACTTATAAGGACGATAACTTTTGAATCCGATATCCAAAAATTTTATACTTTATAGCATTGGAAAGCTAGAAAGACAAGCTACAATTTCTATGAAGACAAGTTTCAAATCCATCCTAGATCAATCCAGATTTTTTCCCTAAAGTTAGAACATGAATTTTTCCCTTATGGAAGACTTGAAATTTTGCACTATGCAAACTTGGAATGTTCTCAGCATAACAATTTAGCTACCAAAATGATTTTATTAAACTCTCAAATCTCAACTCATTTATCTCATCTCCTTCAATTACATCTGATCAGTTATAATTCCGATCTTCCTTTCCATAGTATCTCGCTTATGCATACATGAGTATATATATCAACTATTTATGTTCCAAAATCATTAACTCAAGTTGATTGCTTCTTCACGTATATCTAATTTCAATTTACATCATCTATGCACCATTCACATTTCATTAACATCAAAAGAATAAAGTTTTACAAACACTTTAGTGGGCATTTTGAGCCACCTTACACCATAAACCAAAAATACCAACTTTATAAGAACGATGATTTCTCAAAATGTGACTAAAGTCTTGTTTTACATTATGTAAGTTCAAAAGAACAAAATATGTAAATTGGAGTGATGCCTTGACTCTTGACTCGATCACTCGATATCTTGTTCATCACCTGTAGATGGGGAAGAATGGGGGTGAGTTTAAAGCTCGTGGGTAACATTTTTATAATCGGTAACAAGTAAAAATCCTTAAAAACCCTCATGATCATAACAAAATTTCATGAAAATCCATACAACATAAATTTCTTAACTTGCATAAGTCAAACAATCATCAAACTTGTCATCACATGTAAACACATAAGCACATCATAATAGTTTCGGTAGATTTATAAACATGACGAACTACACAATTCCACATAATGATCCTGTGTAGTCGTAAACTTGAGGGAGTTTATGAAGGAGTTTCGTGCCACTAGCGGGCAGGCGGGAGAAGCCTTTAACTTGGTCAATATGCACGTGACATTTTTTAATGGACTACACCAAACCTACATAACATGTAATTCATGAACGGAAAACAGCTTGCCCAATTGGCACATTTTTGGAAACTTGATTTCATATACTTGGTATCCTTTCAAAATCATTTCCATTTTTGTTTCATAGTTCATCCATAAAATTCGTATACAAACTTGTAGTACTTTCTCAAAGCATTTAAAGAACAATAAATGCAAATTTACAAGTAGTTGAAAACATTTATTTCCTTTTTTTGAAAGAAAACATTGATGGTTTATTATTCAATTATAAAAATGTAACCCACCTTAGTCTTCTTGCTTGAAAACTTGCTCAAGGATGTCTCTCCTCTTGCTCCTCTTGCCTCCCTTCAACATTAGCAAGAATCCCCATTCAAAATGAACTCCAATTGGAAAAACCCAAAGAAACCTATGCATGAAATTGATCCTAGAATACTTATACCCATGCATTTCTAAGCTCTTTGAACCAAATCCCTTCCAAAAATCTAAATATTAAAACACCAACTTACCTTGAATCTTTACCAAACAATGAGTTTCTTGGGTCTAATTAAAGCTTTAACCTTCCTCTTTCTTTTTCCCTTCTTGCTCAACCCCAAAATCCCTCTTGAAGACTAAGAAAAATTGAAACCTAGATGACCTCCCTTCTTTTCTCTTCTCTCTCTTTTTTCGTGCTTCTCTCTCTTCTCTCTTTTCTCATTCACATTTCTGGCTTCTTCCAAATGCAAAACAACAATTTTTTCTCCCCTTTTATACCCTTCTGTCAATGCCTTAAGACTTTACAACTTAAGTCATGTTCCAATAATGCCCCTCATGCAATCTTACCACCCTAACACTTTAATTCAATTAACCTATGTCATAAAATCTCACTCACATTAACATGCTAATTAATTCTAACACAAATTAATCTAGCAAGACCTCAAAATTAATCTAATCATGCTTATTTATTAAGAAAAAAATTCGGGGGCCAACACCATATTAGGCTTCTTACTTGTTTCTTTCACATTTGTGATTCCTTACTTAGAACATAATCCTATTCATGATAGTATGTACATTAAATGTTAGATAACACTAGACTATATCCAGGTCGTGTTCTTCATATATTCTAATAGTTAAATAAATAGAATACACCCTTTTATAACATAAGGATTACACGAGTACATATTTTCACTATGTTTTTTTATGTGTTAAGCTATCGAAGAAGCATAATATACTCTTAGGCTACATAGTTTAAACACGATACTATATCGTTGCTGGGAATGTGTCGTGGTAGTGAACATAAAACCATTTTCATCTTATGTTCCTCCAAAATCACTCTAAAATTTCTCTAACTTGACTTTAAATTGCCCAAACTCACTCCTTCATTTGGGAGCTAAAATAAGGCCTTTAAATAACATATAAGCTAAATTAAGTATCAAGTCACATAATAATCCTCAAATTATAAGCTAAATGATCTCAAAATCGTGCTAAAAATGTAATGTAATTAGCATATATCAAAGTATCCCACACTTAAGCATTTATTTGTCCTCAAGCCAATCAATTTCATTACTTATAACTTAACCAATAAGTAAATATAGAAAATTATTTAGCAAATTAAACATATCAATCAAGATTCTTTATTATTTATGCAATTGTAAAGTTCATTGAATAGTTAGGCATTCAGCTACTTGCATCAAATTATAAATCAATTCAATTTATGCCAAATTCCTTTAACTTTAACTCAATCTATATAATTCAAGTTAATGTGTAAAGTGAATATATATAAGAAAGACGCTTCAAATTTAAACATTTTCATACCCTTTGTTTAAAGAAAAGCAAAACATTAGAATTAAAATAATATATAAGAAAATTTGGAAGCTTTTTTGAAAAGTCATCTAACCTTTTAATGTTAGGAGTAAACATCTTATCATGAGTACTCTTGGTTACTCAATTAGGCCACTATTTCAAATAAATACTAGCACTACTCTTTAATTTTAACTTTTTTACATTGTTTAAAGTTAACTCACACATTTTCTCTTTTTTATGTGAAATAATGAGAATGGTTAAGAAAGATTCATATTTAACTTAATGTATATAGAAATTAAATCATAAGCATCATCATACAAATTAAATATCCATTCTTAAAATTAATTACTCAAATTCAAATTAATTTAATCACTAAAAATAATAAATAATTACCTAATAAATAACCATAGCCACTAGGCCTTTCCCCTCACTTAAGTTATACATTCTTCTTAATATATAAAACATGTTAGAAAAATAAAAAATAATGAAAATAATGAAGAGGAATTAAGAATAACTAATATTCCTCTAATAATAAAAGACCATCAGTCATATCCAACACCAGTGAAATCGGATCTCTATCTAGCACTTTAGGGTAGTGTTGCCTATGTAACCTACAAAACTCTATTAAGTCTTATCTCAAACAGTAAGATTAGAACCATAAGTCTAAAAATACTAAAAAAACCAAACAACTATTGAAGATCCTATACACTACTAAATTAAAACAAAATACCTAAATATTAGGTAGCCTTCCAACTACCCTTCTTTATGAATATTTTAACTAGACTTCTCTTATGTCCTTAATCGTCCTAAATCTATAATTAGGGGCTTTTTAACAATATTTTTCCTAAATAAGGAGACATTATCCTTTGAATATGCTACAAACTATATTATAGTAAGGACATTATGCATCAAATTAATGACAACTACTAGTTATGTTTAAGATCTTTTAACTAACAAACTATTAAAATTGAAAGGGATATTAAAACCTCATAAATCTTTGATTAGATAAGGCAAATTGTTTATGGGATATACGAGTCTTGCTTACTTAATTAAATTGTCGATAATTCCTTAACAACCTTTTTCTTTGTCTCATCCTCTTCTCTTTCTTTTCCTTTACTTATTGCAATAATCTTTTTTTTACTCTTCTTTCTCATTCTCTTCATCCTTGAGCTCCTTTCTACTCATGTTATCACATCCACTTACTCCCATAAATTTAGCTTAGTATTGTTAGTCAAAGCACCTTACTGCTCTTTAAAGACAAGCTTAATGAGTTATTCAATCTAAATACCTAAATTTTAGATGAAGGATTTAGTCCTTTAAAAATGAGCCTCATTTGTAATAATGATTTTCATTATGAGCTACTAGAAACTTTTCTTCCCCTATTTGCTACTGTTATTGTTGAAATCCAAATGGAGCGTGACTGTCCTAAGTAAAGTTGGGATAGTCTCTGTACCCTTTATTATAAGTATCACTATAAGGATATTAAGAGACCAATTCCTTATTTAAATTATTATATGTTATAAGGAACATAATATTAAAGATTAAGGTGGTCACTACCACAAATTTCACAATTCACCACCAATAATGGTTAAACTTCCAAATACAGATTATTAGGTCTCTCACTTCAAACATCCAATCTTACCATAAGAAACAAAATAGTTGAATTCTTAATAGAATATTGTCCTTTTCATCCTTCCTTTGTTTTTGATAGTTGCAATAGTAAATAACTAAAATCTTGAAATTTATCCATAGATATTATATCAAGAAAGAACGCTCTAAAAATAAAGAATTACAAAATTGAATAAAAATTGTCTACATTAATAAAATTATAATAAAAATTTAAAAAGAGACAATAATTAGATTAATAAAAACAAGGCTCTTTTAATATTATAGTTACTGATAATAGAGCCAAAAACTTGATCTAATAAATATGAAACAAAACATAAAAGCATAATACTAAAGAATTACTAAAACAAGTGCACCTATCTTATCCTATATTCCTATAGATAGTTTAGGTGAATCAAGTGTTACTCTTATAAGGATTATAACTACTAATAATTATTGTCTTTCTATTATCTAATCTAACTAAATGAACATTAAATTAAAATTTTAACATACCTAAAATGCAAATAAGATATAATCATCCAAGGTAATATATAAGAATAAACAACCAATATATAGACAAGATCTAGATGAAGAATCTTTTTTAAAGTTTTCCTATACTCAAATGTAGTCGACAAAAATTCCTAACAACTATATTATCTCTCAAGAAATATAGTTCTTATCCTTAAGTTGATTGTCTAAATCTCTTTTTATCAAAGCTCTTAAGAACTCTTTAATTTACTATGTGAAAATTATTGATAGATTTGACCATAACTCAAAATATTTATGTATTCCTATCTCTAAAACCCATACAACTCTCTTTATATATGCTGTGATTTATTCATACATGTAGTTTCTCAATCCCAATATACAAAATCTAAAATTGAATAAAAAAAGGTAACATACTTTAATTAATCTTAATATAATCATGAAAGAACTTTCAAGAAGACTAAAATATAACATTAAATTAACATATGCAATCCAAAACAAATTCTACGGTTCATCTTATCTAAATCTATATCCTGATTAGTTCATAACAAAACAATGAAACTCCATAATAAATAAGAAAGAATATAAGGAAGAAGATTGATTTATGATAACTTGAATCTTGAATGTTTTTGATGAATCTTAATGGATCTTTTTATTTTTCTCCAAGATTGTTTTCTTTTTAATTCTAAGTGCTTTTCCTCTATCTTGTGACTAATTTCTAGTCCTCCTCCACATCTCTCCCTTTTCTCTTGTTTTCGCCTCTTTTATTTCACAAAACTCTAATATTTTTGTTAGACACAAAACTAACATTAGTCCCGTATTACTTCAACACTGCTAGAAATCCTAATTTATGTAAATTTTAATATTAAAATAAGTCAGCTATATAATACTATATTGACCCTATATTTGTTTTTCTCCTCTTCTATTTCACATCTGAGACTCCTTATTTAGAATATAAGTTTGGACAATCAACTGTATAGGTGTTGTGTTAGGTAATACTGGACCATATCCAAACCTTATTTTTAATGTATCAAAATAGTCAAAGAAGACCCTTTTGTAATATGGCATTTATATGGGAATGTGTTTGCAACATATTTTTTTTATGTTCCAAGCTATCAAAGAAGCATAATGCATTTTCAAGTTGTAAGGTTTGAACATAGTACTATTCAGGTTTCATATTACTAAACATGAGGCTATATTCGACCCATGTCCATCTAAAATCTTTGTAAAAGTTCTTCAACTTAACTTCCAAATTGGCTTAATTAACTCCCTCATTGGAGAGATAAAATAAATCCTATAAATAGAATAGAAGCTAAATTAAATACCAAGTCATATAAAAATCATCAAAACATAAGTTGAATGCTTTTATAATCATGATATAAATGTAATGGAGTTAATGCATATCAATGGGATTTAAACATCTACTACTGAAACACCAAAAGTTCTTGCAGATCCTTTAAAGGATATTGAAATGCCATTAACACAAAGTAGGGGCAAGGAAGGCTAAAGAAACCCTCAATGACTTGAAGATCGATCTCTATGAAAGGAGTAAGGCTTTGATACTTTAAAAGGTTGAAGTCAAACTTATAATATGCTTCAAGTAAAGGAGTAAGCATAAGAATTACGGCTAGAGAATGTAATTAACAATAAACTTAGAGGATAATCAGTGTTAATCTTGCACTGATTATTTGAGTGTTAGGAAATAGAATCTAATTGGTGCCAGAGTCATACTTTTCATCAACAATGATCTTTTGAAAGGTTTTCTAGACTGGATTTCTAGAAGTAAGCTAATGTTAGAGTTCAACATTTAATTGGTGTAAGAATTGTATTGTACACACTAAAAGTTTTAGAATAAAACTAGTTCCAATATTGGCCAAGACATATGCCATATTTGTATTTTAATTAGTTAGATTTTTGTATTTCTAGTTGCTACTCTAGGTTTAAAGGTTTGGTGCTTAGAGGAGGCTTACTTATGTTTCTAATTAATATATTAACTTATTATTAATCAATCAATCAAAGATATTTAAGATTTTTTTTCTATCTTTTATAGTGTTTATGTTTATAGATATCTAAAGACTTCACTATGTTATTTAGCTTACTAGTAACAATCAAAACTTTAGGATCTTATTACTCATAATCCATTGTTTTTTTTAAGTGTAGCAATTTATATATTTCTCATTGTGTTTTGTGTTCATAACCTGCTATGTTAAAATGTTCCTCAATCTTATAATATTGAGTCTCATCAATCCTATTAATGAATGTCTTATCAAATTTTAGCTCTAAGAGTGGTAAGGATTCATTTTTTATAGTCATGGATAGGTTTTTTAAGATTGTTACATTTTATTGCACATCATAAAAATGATAATGCATTATATATTGTTGAATTGTTTTTCAAGAAGATTATTAGATTACTTAGAGTTTCTAAAACTATAGTGTTAGACAAAGATGTCAATTCTTGAGCGATTTTTGGAAGAGTTTGTAGGAAAAATTAGGGACAAAATTATTATTTTCTATAATTTATCATCCACAAACTAATGGTTAAACTCAGGTGTTTAAGGGCATTGATGTGTGCTATCATTAGTAGCAATCTTAGGACTTAGGAAGAGTCATTACCTTTTATTGAATTTGCTTATAACAAGATTGTCTTTATGCCATGAGTTTGACAGTATTTGAGATTTTCTACATATTTAACCCAATATCTCCTTTAGATATTGTGCCTATTCCTATAGGTGAAAGAATTAGCTTAGATGGTAAAAGGAAAAATAAATGGTAAAAGGAAAATTGAATTAGTGAAGAAGCGTCATGAGAAGGTAAAGAAGAATATTAAAAAAAAGGACCTAATAATTCATTAACTAGGTTAGTAAGGGGAGGAAGGAAGTGATATTCAAATTTGAAGATTCGACTTTGAGCGCACTTACATAAGGAGAGGTTTTGATGCAAACAAAAATCTAAGCTATAGTTAAGATGAGATAGACCATTTCTAAGACATGAAAAGGGTGAATAACAATGCTTACAAGATTGTAAGAATTAGTTTAGATGGTAAAAGGAAAACTAAGTTAATGAAGAAGCTCCATGAGAAGGTAAAGAAGAATATTAATTAGAGTACCTAATAATTCATTAACTAAGCTCGTAAGGGGAGGAAGGAAGTGATATTCAAATTTGAAGATTAGGTTTGGGCGCATTTATATAAGTAAAGGTTTCAAAGCAAGTAAAAATCTAAGTTACAGTCAAGATGAGATATATCATTTCTAAGACATGAAAAGGGTAAATAAGAATGCTTACAAGAATGAGTTGTTATGTGAGTAACGTGTTCATACTACTTTTAATATGGATGATTTATCTTCTTTCAATTTTATAACAAAAGTTGTTGATTTAAGGACAAATCCTTTTGAACAGAGGGAAAATGGTATGCCAAAAGTTGCTAGACATCCCTTTAAGGATATTAAAGGACCATTTTTATAAAGTAGGGAAACAAAAGGCTAAAGAAGCCCTCAATGATTTAAAGGTAGGTCTCTATATAAGGAGTGAAGCTTTACTTGGAACCCCTCCCTGGTGCGACATGTGTCCGACGTCTCACATGACATCTGGACGCGCATCCCACGAGCAAGGGATTCCTCACCAAGAAAGAATCCTCAAATGCACTTATGTCAATGTCATCTGAATACATTTGATAAATTGATCCTATTATCCTCAAATTAACTTGATCTGCTTGGGGCCCATTATTAACATCCAATTTCTAAGCTTATATGAACTTCTATGTCCCTTGGTCCAAAGAAAACATAAAACGCCTTGATCGGATCTTTACATCTCTCAACATCTCTCAAAAATGCAATTTCACACAAAACCGGTACGCATTGGCCATAAAGTCCAACTAAAACCTCGACACTCTCATTTTACCAAGAAGGGATAGAAAAAGTTACTAGTTAATCAATGCTTCAAGTTTCGTGCTAATCGGAGGTCAAATGGAGAAAAAA
>JANVCQ010000005.1:33037956-33050343 GCA_025531925.1 Erythroxylum plowmanianum | reverse complement strand
GGGAGTACTGTAAGCAAGTAAAAGATAGAGGTCGGGATCAGTTTGCGTCTGTATGGGTGTATTTTTATTGTCTGATATTCTGTTTTATTGAATAAGTCAGTTTGTAAAATCAACAGATTGGAGTTAACTGTATTTATGAAAAGGGCTCCGAGGCCATTGAATGGTGTATGTAAATTTGTTTCCGTACATACTATAATATGTATGTGTGTGTGTGAAGGAAAGAAAAAATAAAAAGTTCATACTGAGTTTTGACTGACTGAGTGATGTAGCACGCCACCCTCGTGGGACACGTACTCGGATATCACCATCGATGTCGGGTTCGGGTCATACGGGAGTGGGGTGTTACAGTTAGTGTCTTAAGACATGATCTTAAATGACTGATTTGCTTCTAGAGAGTATGATGGGAAATGACAAAGGTATAGTAAATAGTTCACTAGTGGTTATGAAATTGAGATTCTAAAGGAGTTCATGTAAGGCAAAAGAAATACAGGAAAAATATTATCGAGTTTTGTTTATAATTAGAGACAATAAAAAGTAAATGTTTATTATTTAGAAGTATATGAGAACAATTGTTCTGTGGAGAACCCCAAATAAAGGTTTCATTATTAGTAATTTAAGTAAATGTTAATATTAATAATGTTAAATGGATGCTCTAATGTATGGTTAAGTTGGCAAAGTTGTAAATATAAGAAACAAAAAACAATGATTTAGAAAAAGGAGTTTCATGTGGAGACAAGCTACAAATTTCAAGGGCATTTTATTGAGAGGTAACGTTACATTGATGCTAGGTCAGGAATTATGTGTACTAGTCATGGTTAAACTTAAGAAAGAAATTCTAAATTAAGTCACTCACCGGTGTATACTAAGCATCTGAGGAACACAAAGAGGCATCATACCTTAAAAGTGAATTATGATTGAAAAGGTATGAAAAGGGTGATAGCAAAGTATATGTCCAAATTCTTGTTAAATCAACAAGTCATGGTTGAGAGCCAAAGAATCAATAAAAATTGCTTAGCCACTCTCTATCTAGGAATAGAAATGGTAGCATATTATGAAGGATTTTATGGTAGCAACTTTGTGGAATCTAAGCAGATATGATAGTATATTGGAGGTAAGGGATCAAATTACAAAATCTACCAATTTCCTAACCATCCAAGTAGGTATTCTCTTGATAGATTAATCAAGTTATAAGTGATTCGAAGTATACACTTACATAGAGTGCTAGTATATTAGGACAAGATAAATGAAAGAAAATTAGTTAGGCTAAATTAGTTCAAATTACCACAAATAAGATTAAAATTTTTTGGGTTAAAGTGACAGTACCTAAAATTTACAGTAGAGATAGGTGTAAAAATGGAGGAAGATTTTGGAGTTTAATGTTAAAAATCAAATAATGTTTGCGAATACCATCATGGAAAGGAATAGTCTATTTTATACAATGTGACAAGTTAAATCCACATTATGTTTGTCCCTATGAAGTGATTGATACAGTGGAAGCACAAAGAGTGGATGTGAAGTCAATATCTGTATTTTTAAGATGACTAAGTTTGTTTAAAATTTCGAGGATGAAATTTTTATAAGGAGGCAGAATCTGTAAAATATTAGTTCTATTATTGTACTGTGTTGTGTGTTGTACATGCATTTTATAGAGTATGCTCTATTTATGGTATACTAAAGTAATTTAAACATTTAAATGTATAGTTGAGATTATAACAAAGATCACGAATAAACTGGAGATGATTCTACACTCGACCAAAAAGTTTTCAGAAAATTTTTGAAACTCTGAAAAGCTATGAAATGAGTTTGAACGAACTTTAAAAGCCTTGAAAAATGCTTTGGAAATTTAGGTGACACTTTTGAATGAAATTCGAGTGATTTCGATGATTTTTGGTAAATATTAGATTCAATATGAAAATTCTTCCGATCAACTAAAAAAATTGCCAACAATTTTAAAATACAATGAAAAGCTTCATAATTAGGATTGAAGTCCCGATGAACTGAAACAGGTCAAAATGGAGGTTGTTTAAATAGAATTCGAATAATCTAAAAATTTTAGGATAAAAAGGCCCTTATTGAAAAAAATATATTTTAGGGATAATGTGCCCAATTAAATTGTTTTAAACTTGCAATTGAAAGATTTTATGTTTAATTAGAGTATATCGAGGTCAATTTGAGATTTAGAATTATATATAATAATTTTTATTTATTTAGAAATGTTTATCGGTTTAATTCAGTAAGGGACAAAATTGTCTTTTGTATAAAATGGTGTTAGTGGATTAATGAGTCACACTTAATGACTAATTAGAGGCTTTCTTAAGGGTTAAGAATCATTAATTAAATGGTGTTGAGTCATTAGTGATGACCAATAAAAAAGTGACATTTGCAATGCACTAAATAAGTATAAAAAAGCTAACTTCAGTCACATTTTGCTTCATTATAGTGTTAGCTATGAGAATGAAAGTGAGAGCAAACATGAGAGTGAAAAAGAAAGGGAGAAAAAGAGAAACCAAGGTGAAGATTAAGCTAAGGAGAAAAAAGGAAAAGAAAGAAAAAAGGAAAGAAAAGAAAAAGGAGAAGACAGAGCTTTAGCTAGGCCATGGAGAAGTATCCAAGGAGTTTTTCATGCTCTTCTACCTCCAATCAAGCATCGAACAAGATCCAATAGCCATCAAAGTTGGTAAACTTACTAGTTTGTTTAAAATTTGAATTTGTTGTCTTATAGTTGAGAAATGGTTTTGATGGTGTGAATTACACCCTTATGATGTGATATCAAGGTTTTATTGCATTGGAAATGATTAGGAGAATAAAATCACTAAACCTAGTGCGGTCAAACTTCGTAAAAGGTAAGATCCATTACCTAAAGAGTTTTATCTTGCCAATTGAAGATTTAGGATTTATGAATGGTATTAGGAAGTCAGTTTAATGATGAAAGAATAAAACAAAAATCATGGAAATGATTAAATGAAAATTCGGCCATGGCTATTTTTAATGTGATATGATTCAAGATTCTTTTTTTATGCTTTATGATGTTCTAAGCATGATTTTAATGCTAATGAAGTAAAGAAATGAAAAGGGATTGGTTTGGAATTGGTTTTGGTTGAAATTCAGCCAAGGTGCATGATGATGTAAAAATTTGTTAATAAAATTTTATAGCTTAAATGTTTGTATTAAAATGTCGTGGAAATGAATTTGGATTGATTTTAATCGTTATAAATCAAAAGGAATTGAATTGGAAGAGTTTAATGTAAAATATGTTAAGTCTAGCCTTAAGGGCATTTTTGATATAAAAGTATGATTATGATGTAATGACCATGTGAATATGATTAAGGATGGCTATTAAATGTAGTTATAGTATTGGAATTATTAAATGAATTGTTATGTTATTATTTGGAGAAAATTAGTACATGTAGTGTATGTGGAAAGTAAGGAAGTTGAAATGGTTTATGGTGTATATGGATGGAAAATATATTAAGTAGTTAAATGTATTAGTATTAGGCTTTCGGATCAGAAAACAAAACCAACTAAAGGATTTCGAAGTGATGAAAAGGAAACTAGCAAGTAGTGAGTATACTTAAATTGATTTTATGCAAATTGTTTATGTTTTACCATAAGTTGAATACTTATGTTGAATTTTATGTGAATGATATTTTACAAGTGAATATTGCTAGCATAAGTTTATGTTTAGCAATATATTAATTTTAATTTGAAAGTTAAATTTTATATGATTGGAAGTTACATTGAAGTTATGTTATTTGTTGATAAAAAGGAAATGAAGTTTTAGCATACGGTACATTGTTGGGTTTCATACATGTTATTATACCAGTTAGAGCATTCCAATCAAGTATGACAGTGTCCAAGTGCATCAGTTACTAACAATGTGTGATATTGTGTTTGTCAGTAGTTTAGTGAGTCGCCAAATTGTTATAGGTAAGCGATGCAGATCCAACTCTATATATATAGTGCTAGCTAAAATTGTTACGAATAAGCAATGTAGAATTAACTCTGTAACTACTGGTTTATATTAGTAAGCAATGTAGAGCTACTTTCATAACTAATGATTAACCAATAGAACTAGTGATTAACCAATAGCATGTAAGCGATGCAAAACTAGCTCCATGACTTTCTGCCTAAGGTACCAGATGGTAAGAAATTAATGATGGGCCATATTGGGCAAGAAAATTTATGAAAATAATAATGTTGCCGCTAGTTATTTTAAAAATAATTTGTGAGGCACTGTATGGTATCAATTATAATGGCTGACTTATTTTCAGTATAACAGTTTTCAGGAAAATTATTGCCACCACTGTTTATTATTTAACGAAAATGGAAAATGGAAACTCTTATATTATGATTTTAATTTCAAAAAGGCATTTCGAAATAGTAATTTCAAAAAAAATAAAGTTGTGTTTTACGAAATGTTATTTTATTACTAGATTGTGTGATGCATGAATGAATTTTTATGGCAATTATTTTACTATGAGCTTTATTATTGTATGGAAATATCTCAGTTATGTTGTTATGAAAAGTTTAATTTCTAGTAAACTAAGTAACACCTATTGAGCTCATTTAGCTTACCCGTATCACCTTAAGTATGCGTACATGTGCTATAGTAGCTGGGACCCTACTGCAGGATTAGTTGCATCATCAGGTGCTACTGTGCTTATGTCATTTTTGTTATGTATGTGTTTTTTTTGAAATTAGCTTAATTACTTGTATATATATTTTAAATTATTTTGGCAAGGGTTTAAACGTGTGATCATGTAGATATTTGTAGATTGTAAATATCTTTTACTTAATGAACTACAAGAGCTTTGATCATCAATGATGTTTTTAATGTGTTGAGAATTTTGTGTTTGCAGTTGCTTGTGATGTGGACCTGAGGTCCCATTCCAAAAGTTGAGATGGTATGTGAAATACTAAAAGTGTTTTAAATCATGTTATGCTGGTTTTTAAATTTTGGAATTATAGAAAATAGTTGTTACGTTGCTGGATTTTTTAAAAAATCCACTATTTTTCACGCTTTTAACTTTTAAAGTATAAAAGGTTTTTAACAATTAAATGGCTTGGCTTTGCAGGAATCTTTTGATTGAGTTAGATATCGATCAGAGGGCTATCTGGGGCTACTAGGAGGGCTCCACTCAAGTTCTTAGGATGGGTTTTATTAATATTGGCTAAATCAACATAATGAGAATCATAAAGTTATATGAAAAGATATATATATCCTTTTTTATTATAAATTGTATGAAACTTGTTAGGTTGAAGAATAAACAATGAATTGTTAAATCTTATAGATATGATGTATAAGATGTAATAACAATTCATAAGAGGATGAATACATGTATTTAATTATATTTACTAATGACTTAGTCCTATGAATTAAAAAATATTAATTTAAAATTTTGAAATGTTTAAAGTGTTTAAATTTGAGTAAAAAATAAGTATTGAAATATTGAAGCATTTTAATGAGGTCGATATGGTGAGATTTAAATTTTTTTAGTTATCTATATGAAAAGAGATTCTTTAATAAATACCTCCACAACTAAATTTCATCATAGTATAGATTTGTATATGGAGGAAGATGCAATATGAGATTAATTTTATTTCTTTTATAACTGAGCCTAAAATAATAAAACTTACCTTTGAAAATTACAATTAAATCAATTAGCAAGATTTAATATTAGAAATGAAATGGTAAGACTTTGAAAGAGTCAAATTTAATGATTTTGAGATGTGATGCTTTGTTAAAACATATATTTTCCATCAAGTTTAGAATTAAATTGGATAATATAAAGTTATGAGAAATCTAAAAAGGTTAGATATGATCATACAAATCCTAATAAATAGAATATTTGTTTAAGTGAATACTTATAGAAGAATAGTTCTTAAGTTAATTAGTGAGAGTAAGATAAAGTTTGATAAAGTTTAAACCTGATGACAATACATCCAATTGAAATTACTGCCTTTGTTGATATATCTAATTTGTAGTTGAAAGGATACAAGATGTTGAAAGATTCACTTTCATAATGAAAGTGTTGGTTTATGAATGTATATTTTTTATATCTACAAGAAGGTTAATAGGGGTATAGTTGTACTCTTCAATGGAAGTGTGTAGAGACATACTTCTCATAAAGACCAAAAATTCATATTTTCAATTGTTGAATATATGATAGTCCAAGAACAGTGCTTAGTGTATATAAAAAATAACAATTTAACTGTGGAAATTGGATATATAGAGATAGATATAGAAGTTATGTACTTATTCCAGCCCAAGTACATAAATAATGTACTAAAGGTATTTAATATTTGAGATTTCTAATACTTGTGAAGTATTGAAGATATCCATTATTCTATGTATAAGTTGATATTTGAGTTCAACATTATATGGATGTTAACTTTAGAAGCATCAAGGTATATTTTACTTATAATATTATTTTGAGATTGCAAAGATTCCAATATGGCATCATTGTTAATCAAGCCATAATATTTTTCATTTAGTAAAAATTATTATTTAGATTAATAATTCTTTGATGAACTTGATGTAGTTTCTTGTATTGTTAAAACAATAATGTAGTATAAAACATTAAAGTCATTTTGCATGAGAAAGGAGCTAAGTTCTTAATAATATCTAAGTATAGATCTATGTCAATTATAATAAGAATTGTGATCATCCTATAGAGTTATTGTATAAGATACTAAAGCAATTGACTTAATGTAAATGGGAGATTGATGGTGTATATCTTATAGTCAATCAGTTAGTTGTCTATTTTGTGACATAATTAGTTAAAAACAATATTTATTTTTACGTATTTTATTAAATATATTTGATATATAATATGAAGGTAAATTCTCTAGAATAATTACTATGTAATTAAAATTATAATGGAATCATAATTATAGTATTCAATTTGTATTTATGTATTATTCCTAAATTATACCTAGATGTAGTTTAATCAAGATAAGATGTTGACAAAACAACAAAACTAGCATATATTATATTTCTTTTAAAGAAAGTAATTGATCTTATAAATTAAAATATCTTTCAGCAAATATGTGAATGCTTATTAAAAAATAAGTTTATTGAACTAAACAAATTTTAAGGATCCTTAATAAAATATTACTTATATGATCTGTAGATTTCCTCATTATGGTAGTTATATAAAGAAACCTCATACTTGAGATTATCAAAATATCTCATATGGAAATTACTATATGTTTGTATACTACTTATTACCTTTTCTTTTAAGGATAGCTCAATCAATAGTACTTAGATATAGTATAAACCTTATAGAAATAGTTAAGTAAGTCAATAGAAGATTCATTAATTTAATGCAATTAAGGAGAATGTTTCATTATCTTGATTAGTTATGATTTATTGAATTCTCTAGCCAAAGTAAATTGAGATTTGAAAAATGTTTTCAAATATCAATTATAAGTGAATTACTAATTAGTAATAATGAACATGATTAGATCTCAAAGAGTATAAACTAATTTCATATTATATGTTCAATTAGAATAGTAAATTGATGAAATGATTAAATTATACATCATAACCATGTATATATATGTTGAGTCAAACCATTTTGACATTCCTAATATTTAGGCAATAATAACATGTTGCTAGATATCAATCTTAATATATTATTATATATTGTTTAATCAGAGAGTCAAAGATAAATTTGAAGCAATTTTGATTTATCTAATTCTAATTCTAATTTACAATTATAATTTATAATCATTATCAACAGTGTAGGAGCCTAATATGTCACATATAAAAGAGTAGTTAAAAAGAGAAAAATCTTTAAATTAAGTTAGACTTAATTATCAAATTTACGAAACTTCAAGAATTAAATGTGAGATATTTGATTTTATTAAAATTAAACTATAATTATAATTAACTTTATACTTTAATTCTATTTAGAAGTTTATTTTTAATAAAAACTTTTTTCTATTTTTCTCTATAAATAGAAGAAAGTTATAGGAGAGATAACACTCTAACCTTTTCCTCTTAAGTTTTAAGTTCTTTTTCTCCACTACGTGGATGCCATTAGAGGCTAAGTGCAACTTGTAATTGATAGTTTGAAGAAAAATATGTAAGAATCTGAATTAAGAACATTTGAACTCTTTTATTTATGATATATATTTTTTAAGTTATTCAATTAAAGTAATCCAATCAAGAAATTGTAAAAATTATTTTTTTTCATTGTGCTCATAATTAGATCATACTTGGTTTCCCAACATATAATAGGTATATAGAGTCATTTATTGTTTTATCAACATTACCTACCTTTGAGGATGTGAAAACCAATTCATAATAGAAATGATAGCTTATGATCAAGAGTTCAACTTTCATACATTAGATCCAATTAAAGTAGCTTTTTTTTTTTGTTCAAATGAATTGAGTGTCAAGCCATTTTGAGGGATCTTTTCCTGGTTAGTGGAGTTGGAGTAAAATAGAGACATGAATCATGATAATGTCTTGGTCTTTGGGTAAAACAGTCATCTAATATGATATTCAATATCACTTGAATTATCCTAAATCATCTGATATGATTGGATGACTCGATCATAAAGATTATGAAATTTTTAATGCTTTATGGAACATATAATATCTCTTTATGGCTTCAATGAAAAATTTTCCATTGATAATAGATGACAAATTATCACATCTTGCCAAACTTGACATATGAGAAATGTGGAATTTATAATAATCTCTTCCAAGTCTATAGCTATAAAGAACATTAGAACTACTTCCTTGATTAATATAGCTAACAGCTAGGCTTGGTTAGTACATTTAAGTTATTATTAATTTAAACTTCTCCTTTTTCTATGCAATGGGCACTTTTCTCCTTTATGTTCTTTAAAAGGTGAGAGCATGAAGTTAGAGAAGGAACTAGTTAACTCAAGAAAGAGGGAGCTCACTCTTAACAACATACCATTTTCCTTTACCTGTATACTTCATAAGAATTACATATTCACAAACTACACTGCAAAGGAAGAATCCATCATGGAAACTCTTACAACTATGGTAGTTCAAAAATTAGCCTAAAAATATAGGAGTTAACAACCTAAAAGAAATTCAAATATTATTCTTATTATGATAAAGTAATAGTTTTATGATAAATCAAATAGATATATAAGACAAACACAAACACATACTTCACAAGAATCCATTCAAATTTAAAATGGATTCAACTGGCCTTATATTAAAAGATTCATAAAGCTTAGAATTAGAGTATTCATAGATTTAAGAAGAATTCTTACACCATTATCTTTGATAATAATAAGCCAAGTTAGTATTTACATATGAATTAGATTCATCTGAAAGATTTGGGTCCTTTTACAAATTAGGTGGAACAATTATGTTGGGAGACAAACACACAACTCTCTAAAAGATCAACCAAAAAATTAACGATAAGAAATAACTCTTTATGTTGTAGCAATAAAAACAATATGAGAATAAGAAACTAACGATGAAACAAACACCAAGATTTAACATGGACAACCCTTTATTATAGAGGGAAAAACAATGAGGCAAACCGATAAATAAATCTACTAACCTCAATAAGGATTTATAAAAAAAGTTTATCACTCACCCCCCACAACAACAATTTGTCTCAAAAAATTTTAGGATTGGAACTAAATTTCATATCAAAATTAACAAAATCCTAAACTATTCCTAAAAACAATCAAACAAGAATGAGAATACAACACTCTTTGTCCTCTCTCTATTGTTCCTCACTTTCGGATGTCATGGTTGCACTCCCTATCTCTTTTTTCTGGAGCAAGGCTCAAATAATTTATTTATAGGCACCTTTGACTTTACAATTTAAAATTCTAATTGAACTGAACTAACTAGATCACATCTTATCATAATAAAATTACATCACATCATTCAATAGGATGAACTCCTCATCTAAATAGTACCCTATCTAATATGTTTATCTAATCTCAACTAATAAGATAAGAGATTATACTTAACTAGGAATGATACATCTATATCTATACAGAGCTCTACTATCTTCATATAATATTCCCACATAGTATTTATCTTTTAAAACTGATGTATATCTACTATGTTCTTATTTGTCACATTATCAAAGATCTCTCCTTGATCTCTATCGATTGATGATGAGTCATCCAAGCCCTAAGCCTCTCATAGCACACCGGTACCACACACAATTGTATATTTTCACACACAATTGTATCGATTGATCTACACAGTTGTGTAAGTCAAGAGACAAACCGTAAAGCCATTTACAATCACCAAAAGTCTTAAAATAAGGCTAGACACTTAACTATCTCCCCCTCCAACCTAAATATGGGGAAGAAACGTTATTCTCCATCATCTACTTAAGATTCATCCCAGCAAGCTTACAACAAAGCTTATGCTTATTTCTGAGAACCACTTTAGTCTTCATATCGGCACCATTCAAATATGTATAAACCATTCTTCAACATTAATTATTGCTCTTCTATCACGGACCTCAACCAATGATATATGACATTTTAACAAAATGCAACCTCTTACACATCCTCAGGCTCCCCTTTAGCAGTAAGAAATAGGTCCTCAGAACTTGGATACCTTCTAAAGGCCTCCTTCCTTGTTGAATTTTAAAGTTGTGTTTTGTTAGCTGTTTGATCCAATTACTTCACCTGCTCATAATTATTGATGGATTCATCGTCAATATTTTTTGGATGTAATTCATGTAGCTCATCAATATCATATTGTATCTGACCACCACGAATGTGTGTTCGGTCATACACATCAACTTCTGTACTTATCAATAGTCAAAGGAATTGATGAAGCGCTAACTATGCCATCTGATGAGCTATAGTGTGATGATTTATCTCCACTTAGAAGATCACACATCTTTAATGCTCCTGGAACACCACATCATAGCTCCTGATCACCTTTTGCTTCTCTAAGTTATCTGAAGCCAAATTGATCACCACCATATCTGACAAAGATGCAAGGTATTAACTTTGAGGCAAGCTTTTTTCTCTAATCTTTGGGTATGTACATAAACACTTTAAATCTAAAAACTTTCAGATGATGATATATGGGATCCATGTCAGTCCACATTCTCTCAAGAATCTCAAAATTCAATAGAACTAAGGGAGCTCGATTTATCTTGTAGACCATAGTTCAGACTACTTCCCCTCAAAATGTCTTTGGCAATATAGACATTCTGAGCATGCAATGAACATTCTCTACAATAGTTTTATTAATCCTTTCAACAACCTCATTAAATTATGGAGTCTTTGGTTTAGTTTTCTCATGTTTAATGCCATACAATGTACAATATTCTTCAAACACCTTAGAAGTATACTCCCCTTCATTGTTTGTTTGTAGGCACTTTAACTTCCTCTCAACTTCCCTTTCTAACATAATATGAAACTTCTTGAAAGTTTCAAACACATGATCTTAGAGTTTAACATGTACACCTAATTCTTCCTCAAAGCATCATCAATGAATGTAACAAAATATTTGTTATCTTCCAGTGACGTCTCTTGAATAGGATCATATACATCTGAATGCATTAACTCTGAATTCCTTATAAATCTCTTTTAAAAGAGACTCTATATTGCTTTCCATAAACAATGATAGCAAGGATTAAGTGATTATAAGTTATTAACTAAGATAAGGGATTTTCCAACCAGCAACTTTAATCTCTTCTCACCCATGTGCCCAATCATTGATGCCACAGATTTGATGAAGTTTCCTCTTCTATTTTGTATACCTCTCCACCACTACGCAACTTTAAGTGTGTCTTGTATAATGAGCAACATAACTCTCCTTGGGCAACCTTCATTGCGCCTTTAAACAATTTCCACTTCCTATCCCAGAAAGTATGCTAAAAGACTTCTTGATCTAACACATTCACCGATAATAGATTCAGCCTTAGATCAGGGATATGCTGTGCATTCTCAAGGTTAGTAAGCATCTAACGTTTGTCTGAACCTGGATGTTGTTAAGTCAAAATGACTTTACGTAAATGATTTTGATGAATAACAAGACGGAGTTGAAAAACAGACGAAGTATGCGAAGCAGAAAAACAGACGAAGTATGCGAAGCAGAAAAATAGACGAAGTATGCGAAACAGAAAAACAGACGAAGTATGCGAAGCAGAAAAAACAGACGAAGTATGCGAAGCAGAAAAGCAGACGAAGTTGACAAAGCAGATGGAAGCAGAATCAAGAATCAGTTTGAGTTAGTTACAGAATTCAACTGAACAACCGCTTCTTTCAAGATTCAAGAAGTAAGATTCAAGAAGAAAGAATCAAGAAGCAGTTACAGACAAAAAGCTAGAAATACAAGTCGAAGACGAAGATCGGAATTTTGACGTTTACAAAAAACACACAGAGAGTGAATTACACACTATAAGC